>PVJX010039912.1:0-15480 GCA_004027295.1 Dolichotis patagonum | reverse complement strand
ATGCATAGGGTACATTATCATAATTCAATACTTGTGTAGTATGTATAATCAAATCAGGACAATATGCACGTTCATGTCTTCAAACATTAAACAATTTTATGTGTTGAAAATCTCATACTCTTGATTTCTAATCATTTCAAAATACAACACAGATTAATTTGATCACTAGTTACCATACCATGCTATGGAAAAATAAGAACTAATTCCTACTCTCCAACTAAATTTTGGTATCTCTTATTGAAGTTCTTTCCAATATGACCTTTTCAGTCTCAAATGAACAATATTCCATTCTGCTCTTTTACATGATAACATTCCACAAATGAATGACATATTTGAAACTTGTCTTTTGTGTCTAACTTACTTAATATAGTGACCTCCACTTCCATCTATGTTACAGAAAATGATAGAATTTCATTCTTCTTAATGCATGTGAATACTGTGAACAGTATTACAATGAATGTAAGAATGCAATTCTCTCAATTTTTACTGTACCCATGTTTTCTAAATTGCAGCATGTATCCCAAGACGTAGGAAAGCATCTCATTCACTTTTCACTCTTTTGGGGGCTATAGTTGCCATTGTTAGTAGACAAGTATCACCTTTAAATTTCAAACTCAGCTTTTCAATAATTCATCACTGTGTCTATAGTTTAAAGTATGGAGAAATCCAGGTGTGAGCTTATGGAGCTGGCAACTTTGAATCTTTAAGACTTTCTTTGAACATGGCAAGGGAAAAGCATTCCACTATCATTTAATGTTCTTTTTAGCCAGAGAATAAAGAATGAGCTTTATTAAAATTAAGGGATATTCATTCTGACCTTAAAGCTCTCCTTATCATGAGTCATGTTTCTACTGGTTGTAATTGTAAGTTTTCAAAACTCATAAGAATATTTATGTGTTTATAACTATGAACGGTCATCCTATATATGAATATCAAGTAAGTCACAATTTTTGAAATTGAAATCAAGTAATTTGTGACAGTGGTCATGGCCTACTTATTAACTTGATACATATAGTTGAACATGAACTTTCAGTAGTTAACACTGGTACATAAATTATGCAATAGTGGCTTGAGAGTGAACTTTTAAATTTTGATAGAAAGTTAAAAACTCTGGCATGTGTGTCTAACATGGTATAGATATCCAGAATTTACAAGATACTTCAAAATTCAATAGCCAAAAAAAGAAGAAAAACAAAACAAAACAAAACAAAATAAAAAAGGTAGATATAACCTAATTAAAACATGAGCAATATACATATACATATACATATACACATTTTTACAAAAAACTTACAAATGGCCAACAGATAAATTGAAAAAATGCTCAACATTACTAATCATCAGGGAAATATATATCAAAACTAAAAAGATATTATCACCTCACCTTAGGAAAAATGCCTATTAACAAAAAGAGTAAACATATAAATGCACATAGTGCAGTGAACAAAAAGTGCAGGAAACAGAATTCTTGTATCTTGTTGATGGGAATGTAAATTAATACACTCACTATGGAAAAGAATGTGGATGTTTCTCAAAACGTTAACAATAGAAGTACCATAAGGACCAATGCACTTACTATTCACACACACACACACACACACACACGTATGAAATGAAACCAGTTGTATAAAGAAATATCTTCACATCCATGTTCATTGGTGCATCATTCACAATAGATAAGAAATGGAAATGATCTAAGTGTCCATGGATGAATGAATAAAGAAAATGTGGTGCATATACACAATGAAATATTCTTCAACTATTAAAAGACTTAAATCCTGCCATTTTCAACAAAATTTATAGAATTGGACATGTTAAGTGCAACAAGCAGGCACAGAAAGACAAATACCATATGATCTTACTCACATGTAAAATCTGAAAACTTCATCTTGCAGATGTTTAAGGTAGAAAAGTGGTTACCAGAGGCCAGAGGCAGGAGTGTGGGAAGAATTTGATCAATGCAGATTAAAGATTAAAAAAAAAACACTAAGGTAAGAAGAGATATCCATGAAAAATAGTCAGGAAGGAGTGGGTAGATTAGGAAATGAATCAATTCCCTTAGGAGAGAATAACAAAGGTTGCTTCTTTTTTATTTTTATTTTTTCATAGATGCAGCAGAGCCTTTATGAAAAACACCTTGTATTGCTAATTTTTCTTCTTCTGAATATTTTGGGTTTTTTATCATTAGCGTTCAATATTAAAGATTTTTGAAGTCTTTTTAAGTTGACACTCAAAACTGCGTGCACTATGTGTATCTACAGCATTATTTTTTTTTAATATTATAAACTCAGTCTGAGCACTTTGGGCTGATAAAGGAATACCTCTTTGAGGTACTAATTCAGTTATAGAACCTGGTCTTTTGGAGAACATATTTCCCCTTGAGTTTAATAAATGGTGTAGAAATAAATTTAGGTTGCACATAATTTCCTTTTAGCAAATAGCATCTACTGATGAATAAAGTTTTTGTTTAAATTGACTGAGTAAAAAATCTCTAATCCTTTTAAAATACATACATTTTGAAATAATAACAAAAGGATAATGTATGAGTTGACAAATTACATACATGGACATGAATTTGGTATGAATGAAAAAAATATATATAACTTTGGCCTTTTGAAAATTGTTAAAATAAAAATCTAACAAATGTAATATTAAATATACAAATTAATGGCTTTTATTAATAAGTTTCTCATATTGATTAATACAAACATGGATACACAAAATTTTTATCTTATATTGTCTCCTATTTTTGTTGAAATTATGTGGAAACCCCATATGTAGCTCAGTCCTGAGAACAATAACTTGCAACTGAGGTAAAGACATCTCCAAATATACACTTTTTATGAAAATAGGAAAAATGACTTTATCCTCATTGCAAAATGTTAGTTTAGTAATTCCACTATGAATATTGCTCTAAATATTTCACGTATTGAAAAAACTGAAGGACAGCCTTGTACCTGATACAACAGAATACAATGGCACTTGTTCTCCCAGTCTTAGCTCATTCACTTCCTTGCTCCTGAAATCTTCATACTATTAAAAAGTCCATCAACTTTCAAGGTTTATTTTTATTTAAAAACTGCCACAAAATCTATTTGCATTGCAGAGATAGAAATTTAAATTAGGTAGGAAAACATGCACAAGTTAAGTAGGAAGAAAAAAGAATACAATGGAAGATTAGAACCAAAGTTGGAAACTTACAAAAGCAAGTCAGCTGCCCTATAGTCTACTACTACTGCGCTGTATACTTCTAAGTAGGAAATGGGGAGCAGCTCTCTGGAAAGAACTTCAGCACTGATGGTGCTTGGTGCAATTTAGGTACAATGGAGGCTGGAGAGAAGATAAAAAGGAGAAGATAATTCAAAAGAAGTAAATCAAAGAAATAAAAGATACTAACCTAAAAAGGAAGGAAAAGAGAGACTTGTCAAGCCTTACAACAGTAACACATACACGCACCCCCCAAACAATGTGCTTGCCGTTTGTTGCAAGTAAATTCAACTGTGCCATATTCTAGAAGCACGAACTACAGACTACTTATTAAAAATGTGTATATCCTAGCCAAATTCTATATTTTGTAAATCTTAATATCAAGAAACAAAAAACTGGTACTTACATTTTTTTCAAGTCTCAGATGTGATTATTCCTGACATGATAATTAGAGGATCAGGGCTTGTTTTGATATATCTTCCTAAGATAAATGTTACTGATTTATTTATAAATGTTAAACATTAGGGAGATAGAAGAAAAATAAAAGTAAACCTAATGTAAAAGTTTATTAAACAGGTACTTCTTTTTATATTCTGATATACTTTAAATGCATTAGTGATGTAAGACTAAGAACAGTACTTTAGTAATATATTGATTATATACAAATACACGGACATGTCTTAAAATGACATAAAATCATCATGGAAAAGCTAAGGAGTAAATAATACTTACACATCTCCATTTCCAATACAGGAATTGTTATGTCATATAGCATTAGAGTATTAAAGTAAACATAAGGTGTGAGTTTATACTTTTGCATAAAGAAAGAGAAATAGGAGGAAAGAGAATTAAATGAGAAAGGAGAGGAAAATTTTCCATTTATGAATGAAAATCAATTAGCTTTAACAAGTTTCTATGTTTTAGAGTCTGTAATTCCAGAACTCCACCGGTAAAGATCAAATATTCACCGTTTATAAAGACCAAAATTTTCCATGTGTGTTAACCTTACTATGTGACAGATGTCAGCTTTTATAATGTTGTTATTGTTCATGTTTACATATAATTCAAGAACCAAAATATAAATAAACAAATGAGGCCACTGTATTGGCCCCAGCACACAGTAATTCTATGCTCAGGCTCTGAGATTGGAAACAGATGTAAACATTCGTAATTATGCATATTTCAGGCAGCCTTTGATACACAAAAACAGTTGCTTTAGACATTGTGGGTGGGGCTGGTTTGAAGTAACCATTCATTTTTTCTCTGAAGTGTAGAATAGATTAGAGGTAAGGTGAACATATTTATCATGAAAGGAAAGTTTTGGGAGGTCATTTTCTAACTTTTGGTGCCACTCATAAGTTAAAAATTTTGCAGCTGCTGGGTCTATGGGTTATGAACTAATATAATTATCAGATGTGAAGAAAAACTACAGAACAGATTTGTTCTTTCCCTTTATCTTGTGTCAGCTAGTCCAGGTAAATGCCATTTGGCTTAGCTTACTGATGGCTAGACAAATACTGGAACACAAAATACCCATTGACGCCCAACCACAGGCATTACCATGCATGTTGAATGCTCTCATCTGTTTCTTTGTAAATGGCTGATGATTCTTCCCTGCTCATAGTATCCTTTGCTAAACAACCACATTTCCCATTTTCTCTTATAGCTAAATATGGCCATATAACTAAGTTCTGGACAGTTTCTTGCAAGGAGACATGTATCAGAGTTTCAGGAAGTGTCCTGAGTGGACTTCCTCTTTTCTTAATTCATGCATGGATAAAGCCCCCTTGAGAATGAAACCCACATGTTAAGGACAGTGATTGAAAACACTGAGACCATGGAGCTACACTTCCACCCTTGCAATGCTTCCTTCCACAATTCTCATGTAATAGAGAAATAAAATTCCACCTTATTTAAAATACCATATTTGCTTATTTGATTGTTATCAGCAGAATCAGGTTCTACAGAGATATTGATTGAGTTCAACAATTTATGCTTTTTATTGGCCAGGGGACTGTTACGCTACTCAAGGACACACAGTGGATAAAAATGATCATGTTTAGCTAACACTCTAGTGCAGCAGTCATCAAGCTATAACCCGTAGACCAAATAGCCCACCATCTTTTTTACAAGATTTTATTGGGAAACAATGATGCGCAACATGTATACTGATGTTTCTATGTTATAATGACATATTTGAGCAGTTATAAAAGAACACTCGCAGTTTGCAGAGCCTAAAGTCTAGCATTCTTCTTGTAGGGCAGTGAATAACCCAGATACGAGAGGTGAGAAAATATGCACTACATATGATAATGCTTAAGAGGAACTAGAAAGGATGAGCAGGAATTAAACAGAAAAAAATCATAAAAAATACCCCATAAATTGTAAAACAATGATACCAACCCTAGCAGGGGCTATCAGTTAAACCGGGAAAGAGCCAGGATTCAGTTTAGATACATGAAAATCATTATTTGATTCTCAATGAGCTTTATGAGTTATTTGTATTTCAAATTTAATTTTTCCTAATTTTAGTTTGAAGCAGGGTTAAATCTATTTCAGGCATTCAATGACAAAATAGGGGAGACTATTACAAAGATGTCAGAGCAGCTGCAAAACATGCCCTTGAGCTAACTTTGCCCATGGTAATGATTACTAAAATTAAATATGCATAACAAGTATGTTAATTAATTGTAAAAATGAAGAATCCAGAACCTGCAATTTACAGACTCTGATTCAATGGTCCGGGGTTAGGCACAGAAGCTGTGAATTTAAGCAAGTGAAAAACACTAATTCCAATTAAATTTGCCCAAAAGCTGTATTTCTGAAAATGCTGCTTTATGTGTAGAAATGTACACTAACACTTCCTGGGGAGTTGAAATATTCAGAACCTGCGTGACAATTTGATCAAGTAAATACAAATCTATGGGCAATCTACGTGAATCAGTAGTTTAGCAGAAAGATAAAGGATAACAAAGGATACATCTGAATCATTTGTAGAGAAATGGATGCACTATTAGACCATAATTTCAAATGAAATGAATCAAACATACAAGCTTAAATATCACATAATTTCTATTATATAAGAAATACAAAATGTAAAGAAATTAAATTGTAAAATTCAGGATAGAAAATGGAAAATAGAGGAATAGATTTTTTGCAAAATGAAGAGGACCAAGAGATGGAGGGAGGGAGCATGGAGGCATGGGAAGCAAATGAGAAAAATAATTAAGACATGTTTTGTTGAAGTACTGACTCCCCACAATAAATGTAATCATTATGTAATATAAATATCTAATAAAAATAAATACTAATAAAAAATAAATTAAAACAGTTTTAAAAGCCTTTGAAAATTGTTAGAGATATTGGAAGGCCATTTAAAAATTGTTAGATATTGGAAGGCAAATGAAAGAAATAAAGCTGTAAAGATTCTAGATGTCCCACATCTGCTAACATGCAAGTTTATACCCCCAGTTGCTCTGCTGGAATGATAATGTGTTGAGGGTGTTTTCGGCAGCCCTTTGGATCAAGTACATCTCCGCTATCATTCTGTGAGCAGCCATACACCTGGACACCTGAAGATCCATTGTTTCCTGCTGTGTCTTTCACGGCAAGCACCAGAAAATAGGCAAATACAGCCACCATCTTCCATTCTAATCTCAGGACAATGCATCCATTGGCAGAGAATCAACTGATGAGGGAAACTAAAAAGCAAATTTTCTAGATTCTACCCTATTGTGATAAAAAGAACATAAAGGAGCAAATACAGAGTTTTATACAGAAGCAAATGCAGAGTTTTATTGAAGCCATAAATTGGTATTAGAATCTAGTACATCAAAAGGTTAAAAATAACCTTGTATCCATATGCTTAAAAGAACAAAATATAAAAAAAAGTACACTATTTGTAGAAAATAGGAACATATATACTTAAAATATATTTAATTTTCTAATTCTTATCCAAAACAAGATAATTTTCTGTTTTGTTGCATGCAACATTAAATCATAATTCCATAATATCAATAAAACAAAATAACACCAATGTTCATTTTAAAAATATTTTACTTAGCTTTATTTAAATAAAAGATCTGTTATACATATATATATACTATTTTCACAGTATACATGCTATTATGTATCTGTGTGCAAATACATGTGTATATGAAATATAAATACATGTTAAAGTTATTATATTACAGAGATAGATGTATACTCATATTTATAGTAGCAGATTCATAATAACTAAATTTTGGAAGAGCGTATATATCCAAAAATTGGTAAATGGATAAAGAAAATATATTTATACAAAATCAAGTACTATTCTGCAACAAAGGAAAGATAAATGAGTCATTTATAGAAAAATGAATGAGCTTTAAGAATATAATATGAATTGAAACAAATTAGACAGATGAGCTTGAATATCATATGGTTTCTCTTTTACAAGAAAATCATAAATTATAAATAAAAAGCAAAATAAAAAATAGTAGGAAGTAGGGTAGATAGATCTTTATCAAAGGTAAACAGATCAAGAGATGGAAGAAGGTGGAAGGAGAAGGAAAGGGAATGAAAAAAGGAATTAAAATGTGTTATATACGTGTACCAACTGCATACAAGGAATGTAAACATTATATACTGTAAATGTGTAATATATGGATAGGTAGATTACATGCAAGCATCATTTTTCTGGATATACATCCAAAGTTGAATATGTATATAATCTCCAGAAAGATTTTTTAAAATTTAATCATAAATTGGAATTTTAATTTCAGCTGAATGCATTTAGCTCTATAGGCTTAGAGACAGGCATATTGATCTGCAAAACACAGCAGTGTAGGATTCTAAATATCCACTTCAAAAGTTGATTTATATTGCATATGATGTGGAAGTAGAACAAAACTTCCAAGAACAACAAGAAAACATTCTACAGTCTCAATTTGAAATTAGAAATCCCCTTCAAATATAATGTATACTTCTTAAACTTTACTTGTATTTACCTAAGTGATTTCCTGTATATACTATGAAACTCAGATTTGCAATTTAGCAATAACTAAGAATTACTTACTTTGACTCTTCCTGTGCACAGAGATATACTTGATAAGAAGGTAATTTTTGAGATATCATTTTATTTATTTTCCATTAACAACTGAAGTTGGCATTTGGTAACTCTTACCAGATGCTCTCTTCTGAAATAGCAAAAACCATGAAAACAAAAGTATGGATCAACCAAGATGTTGCATTTCAATGAATTTAGCCAACTCACCCCATTTTTTTACATTAGGCCAATGCAAATACTAGATGTTACAAGTGAAAACAAGGACAATGACGTATCCCTATCCTGAAGGAAGTTTATTTGCAATGGAAATTATAGACATATTCTTAAACAAATAAAAAGAGAAGAATTGTGGCTAATGATTAGCACCCTTATATTTGTTCAATTTCTCTTTCTAGTTGATAAAGACCTAAACACATAGCATTTTTAAAATTAACAAAGCAAAATACAAATAAAAACATTAAAATATTCTAATTTGCACAATTAATAACTCGAATTAATAATTCTAATTTATTTATTTAGATGAATATGAGTCTATCTAATATGCACTGCTCAAAATAATATCAAATTTTTCAGAAACATCAAAAATCTAATCAAAGAAATCATAGGGATTTATGAAACTGTCTTTTCCACTCAGTTTCCCTATAAACCAGACGTAGGTGGTAGACTGTGGTTACAAACAAAAGGAGGATACAAACAGATGTGCTTCTGGTTCAGAAAAATGCCATAAGCCAGTGATTCATGCATTAAAATCATCAGTGTCACTTGGAGGCCATGGAACAATTGCTAGCTCTTGCTTCCAGAGTTCCCAGAATTATTTAATAATTTTGGTAGGACTTACACGAATTTTTTTAGTATTTAATATTTATGCCATATTTTATATTACTTAAAACACTGGAAGAAAAATAACATAAACTCATTATTTTATTAAAATATTTAAGAGGATTTCATTGAGTCAAATGTAGAAAGAGATTTGTTTACTTCATTCGGGATTTTAAAATTACAAATTGTATATGTAACACTAAAATGTTAAAAGAAAACATCATAATAGTTCTTTAACTTTAGTAAGTGATTATTATTAAAACATACGTAGGAACGATAGCTCTCTGTCTGAACATGTGCACAAATTTAATATCTGAAGCTCAATTTCTGCCATAAATTTGGAAGACATTTATGCTTTTCTGCTTTTAATAATGGGTTGATCCAACAAAAGAAAATATATCTAATACACAAATTCTGGATCCATGCAATAAGGATAGGAGCAAATAATAAAAGCAACAACAACAATAATAATCCACGTGGCTCATTCTCATTTACACAGAACTGCACGCTAGAGATATTCTATTATTTTATCTCAGCCTGTTGGGGAAGGAAGACCAATGAGTCTTGAGTTTTCCTTATGAAAGTTCATTATCTCCCTTATTTCTCAGGACAATTCTTCTTTGTGATTAATTATCTTAGAAATTATATTTATGTTATCTTTGACATAACAACTATTTAATTTAACAAATAAATAAATACATATTAATAATAAACAGAAATAATATTCTCTCCTTCCATGTAATACAATTTTATTTTAATAGCAATCACTGGGATAGTGTAGACAGTGTCCTTATCTTTGAAGTATAACTTTGAAGTGATTATGGCTGTAAAAATTCACTTACAAAAACACATTAGACTTTAAGATAAGAATAAGCAAACATACTGCATTTGTGTTAGTAACCCTTTATCCTATGTCTGCAGAAGATACTAAGAAGCCATTAAATCAGTCTAAGATCTTTCTTGATATGGAATCATTATTAATACATAATTCTGACTAAACAATTAGATAAAGCTCATGTCATCTAGAGCATAAGATAGTAAGTATGTTGACAAGATCAAATATAAACTTTCTGAAGAATCGTTAGAATTGAGAATGTTAGCAAATGTTCCTGTGAGTCTTTGTTCCAGTTTCCACTAAAGGTAAAAATGGATAACAAGTTATTATCTATTGATGAACCATAAAATATGTCAAAATTAGTATTTTAAGTAACACACACTACCTTAATGAGTTTACAGGTAACTCATTAATTTGTCCATTAACTTTTTCTGGGATTATTCCCCTGGGTGCTTTAGGTAACCTCTGTTGGCAACATTGTTCTGTTCCATTGCCTTCTCACCTTAGTTGGCTAGTCCAGGCTTGTTTTCACTACGAGTCAAAGTTCCAAGGAACAGTAGAAGTGGTCACGTCTTCCCCAAGTCTAACAGTGAAACCATCACATAATTTTTCAACTATAACCTGTTTGCTGTATTAAGTTACAGGGCCCACTCACAGTTAAGAATAAGGAGTACAGAGTGCATCTTGTGACTAGCGAGGGTGCAAAGTTGCAAGGCAGAAGGCTGCTCAGAAGGAGAAATGGTAGGGCCTGGGGAGTTAGCTCGTGGCAAAGTGCCTGCTTCCTCAGCGCAAAGACCAGTTAGATCCACAGGACGGAGGAAAAAAAAAAAAGGAGAGATGGTGGATTAAGCTAATTTTGCTACCATCTATCATAGTCATTTTCTTTTAATATAGACAGAAATCACAAGCATGATTTTAAAATAAATTATTAAGTGGATCTAGAAATAGATAAGATATCTAAATTTCAAAACGGTATTAAACCAGATTTTCTATCATCCATGTGGAGAGGATGTCAGCATGTAACTTTGGATTGAGGTAATGAGCAGACAGATTTTAGAATATCGAATATATGTGTGCAAACATGCTTATTTATAGAGGAGTGTCAATGTAGAGACATTTCCAGCAGCAGAGCCTAAGGTTCTTTTCTTAGTTCTGTAAAGTTTAACATTTATCACTGACTTATATGAAAACAAGATTATTCAAGTTGACATAAACTGAAAGGAATAAGCAATACTTTTGTTGGCAGTGTTACCATCTAAAAAGGCCTCTAGTAGATCAAATAAGGGATTAAATAAAGTCCACCAGATTTTAATGCTGATAAACTGAAGACATAAGCAAGGAAAGCAAAATCCTAAAATGTCAGAGCTAAAGATATAGTACTGCAAAGAAAAAACAAAACAAAACAAAACAAAAACTAAACAAATTCTTAAAATGACAAGCTACAGATTTTACTATAGTAATCAGCTTTATAAGCACTTTAAAGATTTTGAATTTATGCAAAATTTTAGAATTTATATAAAAATGTTGAATATTGGCCATATTAATATGAAAAGTACCTTATAAAACAATATTTTTCTGTACCTGTGTTTTTAACCTACAATTATTGTACATAATTAGTTTTAGCAGTATTTTTATTATTGAATTTATATGAACTTCTCAGTGCTATTTGAATATCTATTTCTTTGGGTATATTTTCATCAGTTATCAAAGACTCACTAAAAACTGTTACTATTCCCAGTGAAAGTGCAGATGCTTTGTTATCATAATTCTGATTTTAATAAAAATTAGAAATTTTTAGCATGTATTTACCCAATTAAATACAAGAAAAAATCATATGTAAGTTGTTAACTGACACAAATGTTGAAATTTTAAAATTAATTTGGGTGACTAAAACAATTATAATTATTTTCATATAACATGATATATGATCAAACATACTCATATAAAAATATGTAAAATTATTATTTTTACTTTGAAAGGAATGAATCGACTAATTTCTGCTGAAAATACAGAAAAGCTGAAAGTAATATAAGTCATACTATAGCAGAAGATTAACTATGACATATTTAAAACTTCATCAATTCAGTGAAATTTTAAGGCAACTATGTTAGAGAATAGCCAATGCTTGGAGAGTAATAAAAACATTTAAAAATGACTCTCAACTCTTGAATGAGACTCATCTCATGGCCTAAAGACCATGCAGACAACTACCTAATTTTGAGTTTGTAACAGGACAACAAAAGAACAAACCTCGACTTTTACCAGAGGATAGATGCCAAGCAAGAATCAAGCAACTGCAGTCCACTGTTGAGGGAATGACAAGAACACAGACAAACAAAATAGATGTTCGCACATAGAAAAAACCTAGGTCCAAGTCAAATTTTTGAACAAATCTTTCACCCATGCATGCAAGTGTAAGAAATTTTACAGAAATTTCAAACCAATAGTGAACTTGAAGTAAGCACCAAATGACAAACCCAAACCATGCTCAAGTCTTAGTAAGACTGACACAATCAAAAATTTGAGATGAGAAAATGAGTCCTAGAAAATGCTTTACTATCATTGATCTTTCATATGAATTTAAAAATGTCTTATAGTTATGGAATGTTAATTACATTGTAGACGCAAATAAACTGAACTTCAATAAATTAATGCATGGTAAATCAAAGAAATTTCTTTGACCAAAGCAGAATTAAGTTAGAAATCAAGGCTGAAATATATGAAAGATTTTATAATATTTATTAAATTAAGCAGAACATGTTTAAATGTCACATGGATGCAAAAACATGTTAAAAAATTAAAATACTTTACTGAATTAAAATAAATACACTATATATTAAAGCTGTGATGTCCTGCTAAAGAAACTGTATGGTAAGAAGAAAATTCACATTATTTCAATGATACCTTAGTTCACCAACATTTTTGTTTGTGAACAATTTGGATTGCAAATAAAATTGCTTGGCAAAATTTTGTTTTTGTTTGCAAACTCTACATCTGGCAACATATATGACTGCGACCATCTTTCCTGCACTAAAACAAATGTGGCCATTTTTTCCAGAATTAAAGAGTGAGTTAAATTCATGAACTGAGTTCATGAATACTAATACTAGAAAAGAATGTGTAGACAACTATACGGAAGAGAACAAGATGCATTATGGTAGTCATTGTTGATTTTCCTATTTTGAAGGCCTATGATGCTTTCATTCTTTTGTTTTGATTAGTTTTATACTATTTGTGTTTGAATTCATTGTGTGTGAAAATATGAACAACTATTTGGAAGAAAATGAGACATTACAGTAGCCACTGTTGATTTCCTGCAGTCTTGTTTTGGTATCCTGTGTTGCTTGTATTGTTTTGTTTTATCTAATATGTTCTATCTTGTTTGGCTTGGTTTTATTCTCTTTAAAATAAAAAAGAATAACAATCTTAAGTAAATCACCTAAAATCTCATTTTAAGAAACAAATATATATTAAAAAATTATAAAGATTATGATAATTATCAGAAAACCAGAAATTAATTAAAGTTAATAAAAAATTTTTTTGGTACCATGGATTGAATTCATGACTTTGCACTTGCCAGGCAGATGCTTAAGCCACTGAACGAAATCCCTGGAAAACATAATAAAATTTTAATGAAAACAAAAGTTGATTTTGTTAGGAAGATAAAACTTTACTGACACCTTTTTAACTGGGGATAAATTGGTTTAACAGATAAAGAATATACAAATTTATAAAATTTTGAGTGACTTGGGAGCTGACATTATAAAAGGAAGATCAAAGAAACTGACACAAACTAAATGCTTTAATACTTGGCAAGGAATGGAAGGTAAGTAAGGAAATCTTGGAAAAACAGCAATGATGGAAAGCTGAAGAAAAAGAATTAGTTTAGTATGATTTGATTGCATAGAATTAACTCAGATATGACTCCTCATCAAAGAATTTTCCACATCTTTTGGTGCAGTGCAAAACTTCTTCCATGGGAAATTTTAAGCTACTGTTTATAGGAAGAAAAAAAAATATTGAAAGCCTTTATGCATCTGTTGTTTTTCAAGTAATTTTAGGTCAAAAACTTCTTAAACCAAAATTACATGTTTTGAGGTAGTACACTCTGCCTTATGCAGTTATTTAGCAAGCCCATGTTCAGTTCTTTACAAATGAAAGAGAAAAAGAAGCAGCAAATTGACAAGTACAGTAGTAGACATTAGGACATCACTATAATCACTAGGAATAGTAAAATACGAAAACAGAGTATTATAAACAACTTCATAAACCCACAAACTTATGTAAATTGATAAATTTCTTAAAAAACAAAGTTCATCATAATGAAATAACTCGATGGACTTACAGAATTTTCATAAATTACTATTTTTCCTTAAAATATGCTCACAAATCAATTTAAGATGCTAAATATTGGAAGCAGACTACATGTCAAACAAAAAAAATAAAAAGTGCTGACAAATAAAATTTTAAGATCAAATAACTTTATAGATATGAATACCAATTATAACCAAACTCTTATACATAGAGAAGAAACAACTTCCAGCTCATTTGTTTGAGATGTTAACATATCCTGAAAATAAAACCAAAGATGCTGCAACCAAACAAACCACAGAATATGATCTTGTATTAACATGGATGCAAAATTTCCCAAGTAAGTATCAGTGAAGCATCTCATAATACAGCAAAAGGATATTATAGTACAATCAAGAGAATTTCTTCCTCAAAATGCAAATTTAGTTTAGTATTCAATCTCAATTAATATTATGCACCATATTAACAAATTATAGAGAAGAAATTAAATAACCATCACAACAGATGGAAAAAAAGTTTCACAAAATTCAAACATCCATAAACGGTGGAATAGCTCAGCCAATCAGAATGAGAAAGAGAGGTTTATAAACTGTGAAATACCCACACAAGTGGCAAAATGCAAAATATTCAACCTTAATAGTAAGTGAATCAGGCAAGGATATTCAGCAAGGCTATCTACTGTCACTGCCTCTCTTGCGCATTTTTTTTTTCTTTCTCTCTTTGGTTTCTTTCTTTTGAGACAGGGTCTCCCTGTGTAGTTCAGGCTGCCCTTGAGTTCATTTTGTAACCTCGACTGGCCTTGAACTTGAAGTTAACACCCTGCCTCAGCCTCCTGATGGTTAGGATTACAGGCGTGCACCACCACGTCCTGATGGTTTGCCTCTCTACTTGAATTCATAGTCATGCTTAGTATCTCATTCAGGGCATAAGGCAAAAATAAAAAAATAAATAAAAGTCATTCCATTTAAAAATATTGAACTGAAATTTTCTCTGTAAAATTCCCCACTGTATATTCAGAAAATCTCAAAGAATATATAAAAGTAAGAAGACAGAAATATGAAGCAAGAAATACAAAGAGAGACTACATAAGATAATGATTTAATCATACATTTTATGAAGAAAAATCAAAACATGGCAGTTATAAATATAATAAGCTTAAAATATAAAATATGAATCCCTAAATACATATACAGAATAAGTTATTGGGAAGTCTTAGCACTAAATTAGAAATGCATATTCACCCCCACCAATATAGATCAAT
>PVJX010039911.1:0-15586 GCA_004027295.1 Dolichotis patagonum | reverse complement strand
GGATGCAAATAAAGGAATCAGGATGTGTTATGTACATTTACCAATTCCCACAAGGAATGCAAACATACTGTACTACAAATATGTAACAATAAAAAAAAACGAAGATTTGTATGAGGGTATACAGTTCAGCATTGTCTGGGCTCAATCTACAGTACTAGAAAAAATATATATGCATCAGAATGCCATCAAAAGTTAAAGAACTCAAATCCCAGGATATATCAGGGAAATTTATGCAATATTTAAATTCAGTAACTAAATTCATGTGTACCAACATGGATAAATTCAGAAGTATTATGTAAAAATTTAAGATCCAAAATTTTATACATCATCTGATGTTGATTATGTGAAACACCTCTATGCAGATACTATGCATTTGCTGCAAGTACAACTATTTCAACAAATTCTTCATTAGACCTGGAAGAAAAAGACTAGATTCATGAACGTGGTTAGGTGGGTTTTAAGGAAGAGGGGCTGAACAATGGATATTTTTGCCAAAAAAGACAACATAATGTTTGAACTTTCAAATGACTAGCATTTGTAAATGAATAAATTTTAAGAATTAAATAAATTAACTGAAATAACAAAACTGAAAAAATAAATGGAATAAAAAACAAATCACCCTAGAAATTATGAGGGATACCTTTGGTACAATTTCACTTTTTAAAAAAAAATTATTTTGTTAATAAATAAATTTACATTTTGCTCTATAGTTTTATTTGTCTTATTATTTCTAATCAGGCTTGATGAAACTAATGAGAAGGTTATATTGAAGTGTAACAATACATAATATTTTTGTAATTTTGTTTCTTTTATAATATATAAATGCTGAAGCAATGATGGAACACTTCTCTAAAATCAGAATATATCTCTATAGTTTGGTTTAAGTTTGAAGAAAAAGTCAAAAACCACAAGAAATTCAACCCAATCTGAATTGATCTTTTTGTGCCCTTTTTGTGCACTGAAGGGCAAAGATTTAGGTTTACCTTGTAAATTTACTTAAATTGTGAAAAAACAATTTGATAATTTTAACTCAACAATACAGGAGCTAATTTCAAGGAAAAAAGTGAGAAAAATAGAGGGATTATTGTATTATTTCTCAACTGGCTTCAAAACAAAACTAGATTATTGCAATATTTCTCAACTAGTTAAAAAAAACTAACTTAGTCACTTTCTTCTTTGCTGAGACATAATATCCAATACCAATAATGTAAAGAAAGTTTAGCCCGTAGATGTGAGTTTTCAAGGCAGAAACAATATAGTTGAATGTCCTAGATGAGGAAAGCTGCAAACATCATGTCAACAAGGAAGCAGAGATAGAAGGGAGGATGTAGGAGAGAAATATACCCTTTTGAGTCATGTTCCAGGAAACCACCTCTGAGCATACTCAACTGCTGAACTCAACAATGGAGGCATCTACTAATGAGATCCAGCACTCCTGAGATCTATTCAAACTCCTAAAGCCCCACTCTAAACACAGGAGTGTTTTTGAGGAAATTGAAGACCCAAATCCCATTGAATGGATGATAGAAAATCAATGTTGGTGCTGCTGGGGTAAAGTCTTTGCCCCATCGTTTGAATCTAATAATCATTAAGTTCCTTGCCAATACATCTGCCAGTAAACAACAGTTATGCAACATAAAAACAACAAATAACTTTTGAATACTCATAAATGAAATGGAAAGTTTGCTAAAAGACTTTCACTTGCCTGCCTTAATATGATAGTTGTCTTGAAAATGTATTAATGAAATTAAATTGCAACATAATAGTAAATAATAGGAAAACAATATCCTTGAATAAATTTGTAGAAAAAACTATCTAAAATAGCAGTAGATTTTCATTTATTCCCACAATCTAAGTTTCTATTATATTCCAACAATGCCATCAAATTTTGAATCCATCATGAACCAATCTCCTTCAAAAAGCCTTATCTCAGAACATAAGTCAGGACACATTTCTAATTTTCTAATAGAATAATTGAAGAGGAGACAGGAAAACTCAAATCTTTTTTAAAAGAAAAGAGGACAAAGTGATGGAAGAGTATGGAGAGAAAGAAAGGATGAAAAAGGAGTTGAGATGTGTTGTGTATATCTACTAACTCCACACTTTGAATATAATCATTATGTTTGAGAAACATGTATTAATAAAAGATAAAAATCAAAATACTTCAGTAAATGGTGTAGTCCACTGCAAACTGTAGGGGAGAAAAGCTTGAAGTTTTCTAGTTAGATAAACGTTAAGGAGGTTAACATTTCTTTTCTAAGTTTTAAACTTTAAAATGTGTAAATGATTTTTTTTTGTGGTTTGCTGTTTTTTTGTTTTTGTGATATCGAGGATCAAATGCACAGATTCTCTACTACTGAGCTATGCCCCCAGACACTTTTATTATAGTTTTGTAATTTAAGACAGGATCTTGCTAAATTTTCCACGATGTACCTGAACTTACAATTTTCCTGCCTCAGCCTCCCAAAGTGCAGGGATTACAAGTGTGTGCCACCAAACAGCTTTTCATGTGATAATATTTCATAAAATATTTTTATTTAACATTAAATAGGTTTATTGCTTTATTTAAAAATAAAATAATACATGGATAATTTTAAATTTCTAATACAAGTATTGTTAGATGCAACTTACTTTATTAAACAATATTTAGATTCCTTAATAATTTATGATATTAAAATTTGAGAGCTGCTGGTTTATTGTTCCACTCCATGGGTAGGAAAGAAGCATCCTTAAGGACCTTACCATAGAACCAATATCATTGTACAAAAAACACACAAACGAACAAACAAAAAAAACAGCCACTTGGGTTCAGAGTAGTTCTCATCAAGGCTTACAGAACAGAGTGACAACTTTCAAAAGCTAGAAATTGTTGCACCAACCTCACATAAACTGGTATCTTTGCATTTGCAGTTTATAGAACTAGCAATGCATTGAAGAAATAAAACATTGTTTTGTAATAATTTTATTTTGTGTTTAATAGCACATGATTGCAGTACATAATGATTACATTTATTGTGAGGAGTTGGTATATATAGCAATTTAAATAGTCAAAGATTAATATAATTTTGAAAGTCAGAAAGCAGCTGGGGATTTAGCTCAGTGGTCTAAGCACCTGCGTGGCAAGTGTGAGGTCATGAGTTTGATCCCTGGTACCAAAAAAAAAAAGTCAGAAAGCCCATGTTTGAAACCTGGTTTCGTAATAATTAGCGCTATATCTTGGGCCACTTGTTAATCTCTATAAGCTTGTTTCCATTTATGTAAGCAAATGGAGCTAGAAGAGAACCAATCTCAAAAGGCTGTATAATTAAACAACCACTGAACAGGAACTAGCAGGCTCTTTTGTTTATTGAGCATTATAAGTCAGTATTTCAATTACATTAACATTAATACTATTACTTCTACTAACCCCAAACTTAAAATAAGTGCTGAGAAAGAAGACATAATTGATGATCAATGATATTGGAAGGAAAAAAGTCTGAAAGAACTGTTTCCAAAAACATATATTGATTAGTGGACGTTGACATTAATGTTTGAATTATCTTAAATACTAAGAATCTGGTTAAAAGGAGAGAAATACTGGTAGTAAGCATTTATCTGTAATCGATTTTCTGACTGAAGAAGATAATTTTTTTACTTTCTAAGACACATGTAAATGAAACTTAAAATTATCCAGTAACTAAAAAGATATTTTAATTTCCATTTTCACTTATGATATCCAGTAACTTTATAGTGAACTATGAAAGTACATTTTAGTTAAACCTTACAGTTATATTTCATTTAATGAAAATTTATCAAATTTGCTATTTAAAAGAAAACAAATGATATTGCTTCATCTCACCTTTATTCATTGGGAAAAGTATATATTCACTTTAAATCAAATGACAAAAGGGAGGACTGTTATTTTAAAGAAGCTGCCAGAGAGAAAAAAATTACTGTAAATAGAAAAAATGCCGTAAGTATGCATACTGAATGAATGTCTTAATGGTTGAAAATATCAGTAGTATTTTGGCTTGAAGAATAAAATATTTTTATTTTAAGTATATATTTATACTTTGTTAATTTTCTTCTAGATTAGTAATTCTAAAATCCATTCCTTTAAGTGTTATTAACAATAAACATTCTACCAATGTGTTCTACAAAGTCATAAAATAATTAACTGTAAAATAGTTAATTAAATATAAAGGACTATATTTATCTAATTGCTTGTTTTATCATTGATCTATGAATGAAAATCTACAGTTAAAGAAGTAAAAATTAGCTATGAAATTAAGTATACAAAATAGATAAGAAAATAACCTTAACATAAAATATCTGTTACATACCCAGGAATAACTTGTCTTAGTAAGATAAACAAATAGAGTTATTCATATAAGGATATTAGCTTAGAAAAACAAGTTTAAATTATGAAGAGCAAAATGATGTTAACTTTGCTTCTCTGGATATTGATTCTTAAAGTCCTTCTCTAAATTCTTTAAATTCATAAATCTTAAATATCATATAATTATGGAATTTGGATTTTATCCAAAATCCATTAATTACATTTACAATCAGCAAAAGTATTTTTATTTCAACTAAAATATGTAAACCTTAGAACTCTGTATATTTTCATAAGAAATAAATATAAATGTCAAAGGCAGTATTTATATAAATTTCTAAAGAATAAATGCCTTATTGAAATGAATGAAAAAACAACAAAAAGAAAAATGAAAAAATACAACAAGAAAAAACTTAAAATATTTATTAAAGGAATGGAAAATTAATGAACAATATTATAAACTATCAGTTTTCTATTTTTATTGCTCAGGAAAGCAATTTTGATTTCGCTGTGAATCTACATATATTTTGAAAGAATTTCTGGGTAAATAGCACAAAAAATTATTACGAGAAAGCTACAGATGTCAGAAACTGTCTTCCAGGCTCTGGTGCCTTCAAAGCCACCTGTACTGTGTGTATTTGGGTTGGTTTAAACAACCCAGTGACACCTTGATGAAGTGGTACTCATGCTGAGCCTGTGAAGTGCATTCCAAGCCAAGCAGCATATTTTTTTTTTAAATTTTGCTCTGAAATTTGTTTTCAAATCAACCACACAATAAAATGTACTCTAAGTCAGGTTTTGAGAAATGTGTGTCTAAAAAACTTCTGCTGGAAGTCAACTACTGGATTGGAGATGCCAGTCAAGTAACAAATAGAATTATGTGAAAATTAGCTGAAACACTCACTAATTTCAAGATTTTTTATCATGGAAGCAGTTCCCCAAATCGAAATTACTGACACTTAAATGTGTTTTCTTTAAAAACTGCTTTACCTGGGTGGGAAATTTTAGCTGAAATCTCTTTTAGTTATGTATGTTAAATGAGAGGAAAAACCCTTAAAATTAGCCTTCAGTATTTCTTCATAGCCTGTTTTATAATAAAAAAGTATATATAAGACATTCTATTCTAAAATGCATGTTAAAATTCTTCAATGTTCAAACCTACAATCTTGCAGAAATCATTCTGCTTTAAGAGATGATCTTCCACATTTTACATAGCTTCTTCCCCCTTGTTTCTCACTTAGAAACCATTTCATCTGTACTTTTAATATCAGAATTAGTATGAGAGAATCAACAAGGAATTAAATTATATGTGCAATTTACCACCACATTTTCCTTTTCGTTATTTAATTGTAATTCAGTAAGATTATAAATCTCATATGCAGATTAATTATTAATTTACTTCTATATCTATTTGTTCAGTGAACACTTGTTGAATACCTACCAGATGGTAACAAAGGTGAGTTAAAACATGGTTTCTTGGGCCGGGGATTTAGCTCAGTGGCTTAAGCGCCTGCCTGGCAAGCGTGAGGTCGTGAGTTCGATCCCCGGTACCAAAAAAAAAAAAACAAAACATGGTTTCTTAGGTACACTAGAGAAGAGGGAAACAGCCATGTAAAACTTATACATAATGGACTATGCAATATGTGCTATAAAAACTATAAGCAAGCTTATGATGAAAATCACTTATTGTCACACCTATGGCAGAATTAAGAGGGTAGAAGGAGTTAGAAGAAGTTTCAGGGTAAGGTTGATTTTGTTGGGGCATGCGAGATCAAAAGGGGTTTTGTGGATCTGGTGAGGAAGCAGATTCTTATAAAAAGGGCAGTGTGGAGGAAATTGAGTCCTCTTACTGAGGTAAACTCCAAATTGGTTCTCTGTGATCATAGCATTTATAAACAAGGTCTGTAGATGGATTACAAAGGGTGTCTGAAAGAGTCTGCAAGGAAACTAAGGAATGTAGACTGGAATGTCAGTGAGAGATGTTAGGGAGTGAACCACCGGATCATATTTACATTTAGAAAACAATTCTGGTAGATGTGTGAAAGAAATCAGAACTGGCTGAATGGGGAAGAAATTTGATCACAAAGCAGACCATCAAAAGATAAATTAAGAAGCTATTGCAAAGTCTAAGACAGCACAAAATGGTAAATGGAGACACTGGGATTGAAAAGTAGAGGCAGACTTGAGGAATATGTAATTTACAGAATGGAGGAATTTGTGACTAACTTAATACACAGTGTGAGTGGAAGACCTGCATAATTAATTGTAGGTTTTTGCTGATCACTTTCCATGTTTTAGATAGATTTTTTAATATTCTAATTCCATTTTTTAAAAAATCACTTACGATTCTGTCATACACAAAATTAGTCAGAGACAAGTTTTATAGGATAAGGATTCTGAGTACTGGCTTTGAAACTAGTAGGCCAGGAGACAAGTACTCAGTCTTCCATGTAGCAGTTTTGGCTTCCAGCAAGTTACTTCCATATCTTAATATCTATCTCATATAAGTAAATGAAGGAGTGGAGGTATTGGTCTACTTAAAGCAGTTGCATAGCACCTGGCCCATTTGCAGAGATGACCACAGGTAGGTGCAAGAACTGAAGGAATGGTAGCAGTGGCACTTTAACCATGAGTTCTTGAGAGCAAATCATTTGTAATTATTCAATGAATTAATGACAGTTGTGCTCTTAAAATTTATTTTTGTATTCTTAAATCATTGAGATTTGAAGCCTGGAGTATATAAATCAAATACTTATAAGGATAAGATGAGCATTGATGCATGTTGGTATGCTCTTGGCCCTTCAAAAAAGACCATGTGAAATATCTAGCTGCAGAGAACTGCCACACTAAATATTTTAGCTGAGAGATGCCAGCTCTTTTTCTTTCTTTTCATTTAGAATTAGAAAAAAAGTAATACAGTTCCCAAATGGCCCTTTCCCTTCCTCTCACTGAACAGCATTTCTATATTTAATATCTTATATTAAAGTGGTATATTTGCTGTGATTATTATGCCATTTGCTATTATTGATACATTTATTTTTATTATTATTATTATTATTATTATTATTACTATTATTATTATTATTATTATTTGGTACCAGGGATCAAACTCACAACCTCATGCTTGCCAGGCAGGCGCTTATGCCACTGAGCTAAATCCCCAGCCCCATTTATCTTTTATTTGATTATTTTATTTTATTTTATTTTATTTTATTTTACTTTATTTGGTACCGGGGATTGCACTCACACCTTGTGTTTGCCAGTCAGGCGCTTATGCAGCTGAGCTAAATCTTGGCCCCCAAGCCTTATTTATTAGTATTATTAAATATAACCATAGTTTACATTACTCCTAGTGTTATAATTTCCATGGGTTTTGGAAAATGAGTGGTAATGTATTTTCCATTATAATATCACAGAGTATGTTGAATGTCCTAAAATTCTTCTGTGCTTTACCTGTTTCCCACCTCAACCTCCATTCCTTGCAACATCCAATTTTCATTATTCCCACAGTTTGCCTTTTCTAGAATGTCACATAATTGGAACCACATATGTGGTCCTTTTAGACTGCACTCTTTCATTTAGCAGTGTAGTTTTCCCAACACTTTGTGTGTTGAGAGCTGTGTCTATTTAGTACTGAATAGCATGCCATTGCCTAGATGCATCATGGTAGATGTTATTTTCTTAGTGATAGTAGTATTCTGTAAACATTTAACATGAATTCTTTCCACAGTTAAATACTGGCAACACATTCAAGTTGCTGCTGCTATGGAAAACTGGTTGTATTTGTTAAAGGACTAATACCTTATTTCTGAAGTCAATAGCGTGGAGTAAAGAGGTGATTCAAACATTTGCACATCTAAAAATGTTCCACAAAGTTGCAAATGCTTCCATTTCCTGGCCCACAATTTGAGTAAAATATAAACTATAAATTTGAGATAAGAGAGTTTTTAGACAAAATTAAGACACTGACAGTTTTTTCATGTTTGATTTTCCCTTACCTTGATTGATATATTAAATGAAATACAATGGACATACATTCATTATCAGCATTATAAGGAAATATGAATAGAACAGTAGTCTTAACAAAACATTACATATTAAAGGAACATTTCAGTCATGCCAGTTGTCTTTTCAATATTATGCAGTAGAACTTATACCATTGTTCATAACAGACTTGCATCTTAAATAGATGTAATTGCATTTTCGTCCTTTGATACTAAAATTTCTAAAATTATCTTCTACAATAACTTGAAAAAATACTCTAGATCATGATGATTGCTTAGAGATGCATTGTCATAATGGACACAGAAATTCTAGTACAAAACAGGTAACATCCTAATTGTTTTATTATATGTCAATGTTCATGTATATATAATTTAATTAGCCTAGCTATGGTTAACATGATTGCTTTACCAGTCAGAAGAATTAACACGGCTTTTCTTATCTTTTTCTTACTGTCCCAAAGGGATCCATGTATCCATTTCTAAATTCTGAACCTGGATGAGGAAAAAAACACTTCATTTCTGAGAGACACTTCAATTATGAAATTAAATGAGGAACTATGCACATATTTCAATACCTATTACTTTGCCATTCACTAAAATTATAAATATTTTCACAAGAAAATTACAGTTTCAGGCATCTAGGTTTATCATTCATATTCATTTTGAGATTATGGCAGTAAGAAACTGAACCTCAAAATAGAAGTAATATAGAAAATATTATTTTATTTCATATGCATTTTTAAATATTTTGTGACTATCTTTCAATGTTGCACTTTTCTTTTTATATTTTAAAAACTTTATTCTGAAAAACCTACTCATAGATTTAACCAAGTTTTCCTATGAGCCCATGAGACTTAAAGTTCAAGAATCCCTGAAAAGCTTGGCAAAACGTACATCCTACTCCACACTAGCACTAATTTGAATTATTTCTTCCAGAATGGTTTTCAATTCAGTTACCTGACTAGGATTTTTCATTATCAGCATCTTTATTAGAAATATGGTTGTTCACTCAATAGAATGACCCATGTCTTCCTGCACAGAATAAATGAGGGTGAGCGTGCTCTGAAAGAGCTATGATCTGTGATCTATGTGGATTACTAAAAAACTGATTGGTCATTTACTAATAAGGAGAGCAGCTAAAATGAACAGATTCACAACACTCTTCACTGGAACATTTATTACATAAGCTGCTCCAAGAACTAAAAAGAGATACCTAAAATTACCTTAATTATGCATTAAGATCTCTATAATGGTATATATTTATTAAATAAGAATAAGCAGAAATTTGACTTACTCTTTCCAAAGACAAGAAGACATAAGTTTCCAATTTCCCTAGTCAAACTAACAAAATGATAGACAATATCATTCATTATTTGCCCAGGAAATAGACACTGGTTACATAAATTTATTGAAATGAAATATTGATCCAATTTCATGAGAATGTATGATTAATCATTTTAATATAGGAAAGCTTTCTAGTAAAGCAAATGGAATGCAGGATTGATCCATTGACAAGATTTCCCTCAACTTCCCAAGAATGATAGCAATTCCTCACAATAAGAGACACATGACATAAAAAATATGATGCTAAATTGTCATAGGCAATGAAAAATGAGATTGCACAAATGAAAACTGAAGCCCCATTTTCACTATTGCTTAGAATTTTCAGAAAACTTCAGTTTTCTTTTCCAATGACAAATATAAAGAGCCAATGAATTAAATGTGAATTTGTATATGTCCTAACATAGAGAAAAAGAAATAAAAGTTGTATCTTTAAGTAAATTCACACTTCCCAACACTCACGTAGCTTAAACACTTCCTTTGACTATCAAGTTAACATTCACTTTGAAATTTCATGTGTTATCGACTCAATAAACTCTTTTCGACATATTCATGGGACTGTAGGAAAATGTGGAAAATTCTCAGATTTATCTTATTAAATTTCTTGACTCCATCCTTGACATGCCAGGTTGCACTTGTTTCTCATACTCTGAATTTATAGATTGCTGCCTACTTTCTGTGTGGATCTACAGATGAAAGTACCTACAACAGTATTACTTAATCTACTTCAGGCTAATTTTTTCTCATACCCATATATGTGAAACAGGAGTAAAGCACAAAAAATTTGACAAATTAGCATTTGAAAAAAAGTTTGCAAATACCTTAAGCCACTGCTTGGCTAATGCACTAAAAACACCCAGCCAATGTAGTGAAGGGGTTTTGATTGCACGAAGAATTTCCATGTATTTTAAATTCTCTTTCTAAAGAGAATAAATGTTAAAAATATTACAAATCCAAAAATAATTATACCTATTTAAGTTAATAAATTATAATCTATGACTGACCCTCAAAAAGCCCTTTTCATTTGGTAAACTTAGTTAAATATTCAGTTGTTCACAAATTTATATTTATATTTGATTTTAAAATTCGAAGTCAAGTAAAATTAAAAACTCACTTGTTTAGTATAAAGCTGTGTGCATGGTTTTATTTTTGTACTGAGCACAAATGTATGTCTACTAACCAAAAAATTATCAGGATATAAAATAATAGTAAATAATAACAAAGTCAACAGGAAACTGTAATCCATAAACCATCTCCACTTCCAAAATGGATTACGTGACTCACAGCAGTCAGGAATACAGAACTCTCAAGTGAAATAGTCTTGAAATGGCTGATAAAACAAGTTGTGAAGCTGAGAAAAAGATTAGCACTCCTGTATTCATACTCCACTGGGGTCTGCCTTAATCAGATATCCAAAAAATCTTATTGCCAAATAAGAACACACAGGATTCACTTTGGAGCTAAGAAAACTAGGCTTGGATCTTTCCTTTCTAATTCTTGACTGTACTATTTAGGCAAGCAAGTTAACCTTTTAGAGTTTCATTATTCAACTCTGCAAAATAAGGATAACACTGAAATTGCAAGCTATTTTATAAACTGAAAACACACAAAGTTACAGTGTAATTTTCTTGTTATGTTTCAAGCTACAAGAAAGTGCTGCTTATGGAGTGGGGAGGAGGCAGGTGGCACTGAGGGCCAGTTTCTAGGGTACCAGATAATTTTAACTCCGTACCACCCCACTCCACTAACAAAAATCATATTACTTTAGAACTTTATGAGAAGTGTCTGAGGATGAAAGACTCTCTCCTTAGGAAAATTTGTTTAAAACACTGCTTCTAAAGCCTACAAGAAGTTTATTCTCAATAATATAGCTAACTCAATAAAGTTTTTCTGTTAGATAAAGAAAATTAACTTTACAAAGTATCTAATAAGACCTGGTAAATTTCACGGGCTTTAAACATAAATCATTAACAAACTCAGCTATTGAGAAAGCAGTGCCTTAAAACAATTTTTTAAAAAATATTTGTAGAGCCTGTAATTCTGAAATTAGTTCTGTTAAGTTAAAATAAAGTGTCAGATACTATGATTCCTTCTGTAGGATCTGAGGGGAAAATGCTATTTCTTAGCTTTCCCTGCCTTGCAAACAATAGATAAAAATATACACGCTTAAAGAACGTAGTGCCTCTGTTCTGCAGTCCTTCTCTTCCTCTATCTTCAAAGTGAATCACAACAAAACTGGCCTCATTGTAACACGAAGTTTGATCTGACTCCGACACTTCCTACACACTTTTATAAGGTCCTCATGATAACAGCAGGCTGACATAGATAATTTTCTTATTTAATACATTTAATCATATCTACCAACTCCCTTCTATACATAAAACATTCAAAACTTTTGTGGGAAGTAAGACATAGTTCCAAGGTTAGGGTAACATTCAACCTACTACCACAACTGGTTGCTCAAAACAGATGACTTACAATGGATCCACTCATAATTTTTTACTTTATGAAGATGTAAAGTAATACATACTCAGTAGAAATTATGCTTCTAATGTCAAATTTATCTCAGGCTTTTAATACGATGTAGGACCTCTCCTGTGATGTTGGGCAGTGGGGCCGAATAGATAACCATGACAGTAATACCCTAGAGATATTGCAGGTACTATAGGTTCGATTCTAGATCCCCAACATAAAATTGGAATAAAATGAAAAAGCATTGTTTTTGGTTTTTTACAGGCTATATTTACACTACATGGTAGACTAAATGTGCAACAAGAGTATGTCTAAAAAGAACAATGTATCTAGTAATAAAAAAAACACTTTATTGCTGAAATAGTTTATGAAAGCAGTGCTCAAAATTTTGGCACACATACCAGTTTTTTGGGCAGCTTTTCAGTTCCAGGGTGTTGTGGATGATTTTGGTATGATTCAAAGGAGCATACAGCTAGATCCCTAGCATGTGGAGATCCCAGTAGGGTTTATGTTCTTATCAGACTCTAATAGTGCTACTGTTCTCACGGGCAGCTGGGCTCAGGAAATAGCATGAACAACAGGAGCAGTTGTAAATACAGATGAGAGTTTTCTTTCCAGTGAGCTCCTCACCTTCTGATTTGCAGCCCAGTTCCTGAAAGACCATAGACTGGGCCTGGGGCATGGACCACTGCTTGAGAACTCCTCACCTAATGATCACCTGAACCTTCTTTGAGTCTTTTTCCTGGTGCAGGTTCTTGTCTCAATAATGATAGCTGATGAATGTCAAAGGCTGAGTGGTTGTTCCAATGCCGAGAATAACACAACAAATTAAAATGGATATATGAATAGATTTCTCTCCAGCATGTGATTCTGTTTCATAGCGTTTTACCTAAAACAGAATGTCTTTGTAGTAAAGTCAATCCTGTCCTAAAATGATCACAGTATATTACTACACAAATATGCCAAAAGCAAACCTATTATTCTGTATATGTGCTAATAAAAGTAAAACCTAATAAACTTGAGTATAAAGAATACATGTAATAATTGTCATGCACAGTTAAGTGAAAAGTACAAAATAACTAATCTCTCCTCTACAATGTACTATATTCTGCTCTTCACGATACAGGCTGTGTGCTGAACATCTCTGACAATAATTCCAGTATTGATCATAGTCTGGGAACACATCTTGGTGGCTACTGGTGTTTTGGGGATATGGGTATTCAATAAATTACGAGATGGTCTTTTATTAGAAAATAGGAATTGTTGCATGATTTTGCTCAACTAAATGCTAAAATAAGTGTTCTGAGCACAGTTAAGGCAGGCTAGGCTAGCATAGGATATTTGGTAATTTAGGTATATTAAATACATTTTAAAATTGTCATGGGTTTAGCAGAACATAATCCTTTTGAGAAGCATCTGTAATTCATGAAATAGTATGGGAACAAAAATGGAATGTCATAAAAACGTCATAAAGAGGTGAACGTATTATCAACAAACAGCTCCATGTATACTAAATTTGAAGACTGCCTAGGTTAAAAGAATTCCCTTAAAGCCATGTTCCTTCCAAAGGTGTGCTGGCTTCATGACTAATTGATTTAGCCAACAGTGATCTGGCCCACTTATACCAATTTCGGGCAATATGGAAAGGACATCTCATCCTCCCAATGTTTGTCTGCCCCTCTAGTTATATAAACCAATTGTTTAAAATCTCTATCTCTGTGTTTGCTCTGGCTTTCTGTGTCTCTGTCTCTGTCTCTGTCTCTGTCTCTCATAAACACACACACACACACACACACACACACACACAACCTGTACTACTGTGCCATACAGCAGCCTTCGTTACAGGAATCAGGCTGCAACATCCTTCCCTGTGCCAGCTACTGCATAGACAGCCTACTAACTCCACTTGGGCTCTGGCTCATCATGACAAACTGCCTTTGTTTATCCATTCATGCCTTAGTCCATACTTCCAGCTTGGCTGCCTACCATGTGAAAGTACTCTTCACTCCACTGAGAAGTAGGAACCACTTCTACAACAATGCTTCGTTGTTACTTGCTTCAGGAACTGACATGCCGTATCACACCACTTTTCCTGGTGTTGTAATCTCAGTCTGGTTCTCATTTGTCATGCAAACCTGTCTTTCTATGAGGCCCATTCCCTCAGCCTTTTCCTGTTTCTGGTGCACAACATGTGACACATACAACTTAATGGAAAGATTTATTCTGGTTCACAATTTCAGGGGATTCATTTAATAGTCGCCTGGGTAGAAACACTGCTGCATAAGGGGCATGAAGGAGCAAGGCTGCTTAATTTATGGCAGCTGGAAAGCAGCAAGGGAAGAGTGCCAGACAAAAAGAGACCAAGGAACACACACTGTAGCAGAAGTTATTCCTTCATGACCCATCCTGATATATGGAAAAATGAGCTATTTCCCTTGGTGTTTCTGAATCCAATCAAACTGATACAGGTAAGGTGAACCACCACATCCTGCCAGGCCTCTCATGCCCTTGAATTTGCCCTCTGTATACTTCAAGGGCTGTAATATTTTTTTGCCATATGTGGATGCATTTCTCACTGCATACGGGTTCTGACTCTTCTGTGGCAGATCATAGTTCTTTGCTTCTCATTTGCATGTCCAACTAATATCTACTGATTTTGGCAAAAATTCTTTAGGGATAAGTGGGAACAGGAGAGGAAAGGAAAATGGAAAAGCCGTTCCTTTAATTTTCCATGGAGAGCAAAAATTCATTGTAGCTACAATCACTTCCAAAAGCCCTCTCAAAGAAGTGGGTGCTTATTTTTTCACACATTGTGAGATTTAAACTAATTCTTAAAACTTGCTTAATCACCAAAAAGATCAATTAGTACCAGAATCTCTCTATTAACCTTTGATGAAGTACAAGTTTTGAAGCTGTGTATTTGTCTACTGCAGAAAGAAATCAATTGATCATGCAGTTTTCTTTTCATTGTCTAGAATATAAAGTTCACAGTGGCAGGGAATATGTCCTACCCACATTTGCAATCACAGGAACTGGCACAGCTCATGCAACTTGGTAGGTTCTAACAGTATTTATTCAGTGGATGATTTGAGTTCCTCCAGATCAGTCTTCTGAAAGTAATAGAGAGCTATTTTAGACTTGTAAGATTTGTCCAGAAATTCACTGGTGTACCAGACCAAGGTCATAACATCCAAATACTTCACAAAGAGCCTTAAAAAACTTTTTTGTGCCCAAAACAAAGATCCCAAGCAAAAAGCACTTCTAAAACACTCTCTTCAGGTCCTAATCAATAAAAATTGCCCACCACCTGTGGGGCTTGACACAAGGCTATCTGTTCTGATGAGTTCTGTGAATAGCCTTCCTCTGTATGTAATTATTTTCTCAGTCTGAAGCAAAAGTGACATTTAATTTAACTTTCTCCACCCAAAGACTATAATCAGTATTCTTCAGCAAT
>PVJX010039910.1:0-15498 GCA_004027295.1 Dolichotis patagonum | reverse complement strand
AGTCAGGTTTTAGCCCTGGGATTATAAGGTCATTAGGAGTTTGCCAGATATGGAACATACATAGCACAGCTGCTAGCAAAAGATTGAATTTTTTAAATAAAGAACTATTTTATTATTTATGAGTAGATGATATTATTATTGTAAGCTGAGAGGAAATCTGTGCTGGCAGGGAGACAATGTGCATACAGTTGAATATATCCCATGCTCTGTGGCTCAGAGATGGGGGTAGTCACAATGAAATCTTCATTTTAGTGGTGTAACTGTTGGCAGAGTAAAGAGTAAACTGAAAGGTTGTGAGGAACTTTAAGTCAGGCAGCCCAATTAGGCAGCTATTATAAAAATTTCAGTCAGGTGTGGTAGTGCACGCCTGTAATTCTAGCACTCAGAAAGCAGAGGCAGGAGAATTGCTTCGAGTTCAGGCCAGCCTGGACATAGTGAGTTCAAGGCCAGCCTGAACTGTGTCTTAAATTTGAGAACTGCCTCAAAAAATAAAAAGCAAAACAAAACAAAACAAAAATTTCAGTGAAGTGGGGTGTGGTGGTGTAAATTTGTAATCATCCCAGCTACTCGGGAGGCAGAGACTGGAGGATTGCAAGTTCAAGGCCATCCTGGGCAATGTAGACCTTGTCTAGCTAGAAAAGAAAAAACATCTGGGGCTGTTGCTCAGCCCACTCAACCTTCCTTCTGTCTGATTTCTAATCCCACAAAATAAACAGAAAGTTCAGTCATGATATTGACTATGCTCTGAAAGGAAAATACTGAGGAAATGTCGCTCAGTGTTAAAACCATGTATATGTGTATATGTATACATACACCAGAAGTAATCAGGTTCCAACACACTAAGGGCCAACTTGTGCCTTCTAGGCCAGGCCAGTATGTAAAAGTGAGGGTCACATCATTGTCCAGACAGTTGCCACCAGGACTAGCTCTGGTCGTAGGCTCTGTTATCCGTCAGCAGTAAAGCAGCAGTTCTTAGCGTCACATGTACCTGGCACATTTAAAAGGCAGATGCCTCAGGTCTACTCCAGACCTACTGGCTCAGAACTCTTGGAAGGACCTGCAGTTTTTAAAGTGCCCCCCACACACATAGGACTGAGAGTCGCTGCCCACACAGCAGTCAGACATACCAATGACTTTTAGTGCCTGTGTCTAAGAGTCACCAAGTGTGTGCATGCAGGCTTGGGGACAGATTATAACAGCTATTTAGTGGTACAGGAGAAGCCTCTGAAGCAAGACAATCATTCCAGGGGAGGCATCATTGTTAGCGGAGTGCCAAGAGGGGCTTGATCCTGGAAGCTATGAAAATACCTCTGCAGACATCAATTTCTAATTTGGATGGGACAAAGACTCTACAGGGACAGAATATAATGCAGGTTCTTAGCCCACAAATGTCAGCTCCCATAAAGGCAGGAGAAAACATAGGTCTTAGCTATGGCTGCCCCTAATCTGGCTGGGTAACTTCTATTATGCTTTGTTTGCATATTATATTCTAACTGCAGTGAGAACTCAGTGCAGTGTGTCATGATAATCTTAGGGGGAAAACGACATGTACCTGAATTACACATAAGTAGATGAAATCTTTTTTGTTTCCCAAGCTTTTAGTCCACACAAGATTCTACTTTAAGTGCTCTGCATTCTTTATCTTGTTTATGATTTTCAAAAATCCCGGGGGATAATTATTACAACCTACAGATGAAGAAAGGAGGCTTGAGGAGGCACCTCTTAGAATTGGCAGAGTACGTTAAGTAACTCGGGAAAGCCACAGAGCTACACCGTGGCAGATCCCACCCTGAACCTATGTCAGATGAAACCAGTGCCAGTAACCCCAACACAGTGACTGCTTACATGTCTTGAGGATCCTTGGGTGCTGCTGGAATGTAGACTCCCTGAAGTCAGAGACTAAATAAAGTGTAGGATTAACTTCAGTCTTTCTGTCAGCTATCCCCAGTTTTTAAAGTACATACTGGGTTTTGGAGCAGTGGGAAAAGAGAGCCAGAGAAGTTAGTCTAATTTAAGACCCCCCTCCTGTGCATCCCCTGAGTGTGAGCATTCCATTCCGGGTGAAGTCAACAGTGCAAGCAGCTTCCCCTGACAAATGCTGATCTCTCTCTGGGTGGAAGAGATTAACCTATGCTGGCAGCATAAGGGATGGTAGGGCATCTTGGTAAATCAGATGGTCTGATTAATTTCTATTAGAGTGGAAGCTGGATCACTGAGAAGGGGAGAACGATGAGGAGGAAGAAAGGAGTTGGGTATTTAGCACATGAAATACAAGTCTCAGGAATTTGAGGACTTTTTTGAAGCCAAAATTCAACAGATATGTTTTGACCAACTATTTTGGACATTACATAGGTACAAGAAAAGAGAGATAGTTAGAGATAATGTTATAAGGACATTGAGACTACAAAAGTGAGATTCACGTATGTACAAGTTCATTCAGTCAGTGTTTTTAACTGAGCAACTATGGGCCTTTGTTTTAATTGCATGGTTTCCAATATGTATCAGTTTCCACTACCACAGTTTAACTAACACCAGTCCCCCAACCATATGATTCAAATTTTAGCAACACAGTATATTTTAACTATAAGTGACTGCATAAAGGACAAACTTGCAACTAGCTCTTTGGTCCACAAATTACTGGCTAGTAACACATGTGTATCATGAACTCTGATGCATCTATTCTTCCCAAGGGTATTGTTGATTGGTTACCAAACACCTGGTATTCAGTTTACACAGACTGTAAACTATACACCTGTTTTGCCTCTGTAAGTCCAGTGATAAACCAAGGTGACGTTTTATAAAAGAGTGTTCTCCAAAGAGAGAAATTGCCAACAAAGATAAAAGTGCAGCAGAAAAAACAAAAAGTTATGAGGCTACAGATGAAATTCAGATGTGATGACAGATTATGCAGGACATTGCTGGCCTTGAGAAACTGCAGACAGACACCCTGAAGAACTCAGTGAAGGCAAATGTATGAACATAAATGAGGAAACTGATTGAATGACAAGGATGTGTAGGTGTTCCCAAAGGAAATAACACTGGCAAAAATACTTCCCATTAAAGGAACTTTCTCCTGTAGATTTTTTAGGACACTAAAAGTATAAGGATAAAAGACTGAGAGCTGGCCCAAACTTAGAAAATACTATGACAATTCTCAAAGGTAAATAAAAGATGCTTGTTTAGTATCCTACATTATATAACCAAGAAGAAAAAGGCAAGCATTGTTCAAACTACTGAAAAAATAACACTTCAAATCTCAATCTCAACAAGAGTTTTACCAAATATTCATTTTGCTACTTTTCATTAACCTGATCACTTCTAACCAAAAAAGAGTTTTTAATGTTTTAACAAAAAATTTAGAAGGTCATCGAATATTTTTGCTCACCAATGATATTATTTTTATGGGCTCAAACTACCATGCAATGAAAGTACACTTGTTTTAATGGCCAACTGCTGTTGGAAGACACGTTCCCTACCCTCGTGGTACTCTAACAGCTACACACCTGAGATTAACAGCTCTGTGTTTAAAGTAGGTGCTAGCCTAGCTCAGAGGATCCATGCAGATACTAAAGGAATTGTGGAGCCGCCTTTGCCTGGTGAGCATGGAGAGAAGAACTGCCAGTGCAAGCTCCCTCCCTGAGAATTCAAATCTCTCTTGTCTAGCAAGTCTGTGTTCTCACCCCAGGGGTGGGGTGAGGAGGCTCTGGGCTGGTTTTACACAGGTTGCCAACTACTCACTTGCAATGCCAGATACATATTAATTGCCATCAGAATGTGGAGATACAGGTTAAGGTTCTTTCTTGAAAACAACACGGAAACTAGAAATGCTAACAAGTGCCACCCTCAGCCACAGTGTATGAATAAAGTTTCTTAGAGACAGTATAAAGTGTTTGAATGCAAGCTCTGTGTCCCCAAAGCCATGGAAATGCAAAGTTGCTTCTGGGGCTGTGACAATATATGTTCTTAAGGAAATAACGTCATGGGAGCATGTGAAATTCACATCTGGCTCTATGAACTGGCGATGACTTTAAGTTCAGTGTACTTTAGAACCACGAACATAACTATTTCTCCCCCCTAAAACATGTTTAATCTCTCACTTATGGCCCTATCAAGGAAGATGTGGGCTATGTGAAATGCTCACTTAATGGATCCACTTAAAACATGCTCATTAAGAAGTCTAAGATTCATCTTTTCCAACTTCTCATTTAAAAAATGTGTGTGGGGGGGCATTTATTCCAGGAAGGCTAACTACCTAGAACCACAGTAAGAATTCTGCCTCACAATAACAACCCAAATTAATTATGACTCTATGGTAAGCACAGTGCTGAGAGTTTTACATATAAAATATGTATTATCTTTTCTGACATAAATCTATGATATTATCATTTTACAGAGGTAGAAGCAGGCATGTATTACTCAGCTAACCATGAAGGAACTGGAATTTGAACACAAGCCAAATGACCTGAGATGATTCTAAGTCCTAAGCTATGACTGTTAATTAATTACCTTTTGCAGATACTTAATTATATGTCCCCATAAGTGGAGGATCTTAGAATCTAGTTTTATATAAATAACCACTATTTTTTAAGTGCCTATGCAAAGTAGGTAATGTGATTCTCATTTTACACATGAGAAAACTGAGGCATAAAGTTCACTGGTCTCCTAACATTGCATAGCTTATGAATCATGGAAACAAGATTCAGCGTTCAAGTCTATCTTGGTTCTTTTACAAAAAATTTCTTGCCTTCCTGGATAAGAACTAGACTGGCTTCAGGCAGCTCTATTTGAATGGGACTTGTATACATCAAACCTTTATTTTCAAATCCATGTGGATCCAGGCATTTCTGGAATCCACTTGAGTGTGTGGCAAGAATTTCACATTCCCAAGCCCATCATCAATCTCTCCCTCTCTCTGATACAGAAAATCAAGAGTTAGGCAACTCATAGAAGATAGACTTACTGGGAAGAGGCCAACGGTGAATCAAACTCACGGAATGTGTTTTTGGGGTTGCGCTGAATTGGAGGAGGACAAATATTCACTGACTGTTGTTCTCCGAGAATACAGATAGCAAGACATGAAAACAGGGCAGCCATAGAAGATGCCTGCAAGCAGCGAGCGCTGAGAAATGGCAGGCACAGGAGTTGCAGGAAGGAGAGGGAGGAGGGCCTGCTGTTTCCTTTTCATTTGACTGGGCATAATTCCCCCCACAGGGTCTGTCAAGAGAATGGGTCTGAGAAAAGCAGCACGGATCTCACCACAGCACTTTAGCCAGTTTCCAGAGGTTTCCAGCATAGCAGGCAGCTGCTCCCCAAATCCAGCTGTTCCCCTCCTCCTGGTGGAGCTGCCTGGGCGTGTGTCTAAACTCCGCCAGGCCGGCACACACCTGACGCTCTAGCTAGTGGCCAAACCTCTCAGGAGTAAAGCAGGTGGGGCCAACTTTCCAATCTAGTGGCAGGGCTAGTTTGAGATGCTCTGCAACACAAAAGCGCCAACTGGAGACATAAGACTGCTTTCTCCTTCCCTTTGAAGCAGTCACAAATCACGTCCTAGGTGTTGACTGCTTCACTCACCTCTTTTTTATTTCTGTGCTCAGCTAAAAAGGCCTTATCTTTGTTAAGACAGATGAGGCAGATGCAGCCAGAGGAGCTCCCTGAAGGGTGCCTAGAGAATTTGTTCTTACCCACAAACACTATCCACCTCTCATATAGTTGCTGGTGTTTAAAATTCCCACCCTGAGGTATTAGTCTGGTATCCTCTTTTAAAGTGTAAAGGAAAGTAAACAAAGTTATTCACAGAGTAGTGTTAATGTATCAGCTGGCAGAATGGAATCTGCTGGTTCCTTAGGCCAGGAAATGCCTGTTTAAATCAGCCCTTAAGTGGGAAGACTTCAAAAAGAGGAAGGTTTAGGGAAGAGGACCGTCATTAACTGCATTTTTTTGGTGGCAAAACCAAATAAAAATAGATTCCCTCAGTCTGAGACATTAATCTTTCTTTTCATTTCTTTTTTGAACTAGGAAACGTTTTAATGGCAACATCGAGACAATATTTAACGCTTTTCTTGACGTCTCAGTATGAATAGCTAAAATTTGAATATGATTTTTTTTTCCTTTCTAAAAACATTTTCCAAATATGCTGAAGGACTCTTACTTTAAACTGTATAGCATATGAATTTTTGAAGACAAGGTACCGGTATTCAGGTTTTGACTGACTGATCATTTGATAAGAACCTAGACATTTTAATTTCCCCTCTCAACTATTGATCACTGTTGCAAAGTCAGTTTAATATAGCCTGTTTCCCTGCCCTATCTGCTGCTACGGAAATCAGATATTGTGGTCACCATGGTAACCACCCACTCGGTCTCCCTGTTATTTCGTTTATAAACCTTAGAGTGTGTGGGCCAGAAAGTGGTGTGATTTTTTTTTTTTTCCACTGCTGGGGTTAGAACCCTGGTCCTTATACATACAAGGCAAGAACTCTTACCCACATACCAGCAGGCCTCATGTAATTTCTAAAAACTCAAATAGTCTATCAAGTTCACCTGAGAAAATAATTTCAGTATAAGTGTTTTAAGAAATTAGTTGCACTGTATATGTGTTCTTCAGAAATAAATTATCACAAGATTTTAAAAACTATTAAATCTATTCAGTTGCTTGAAACTTTAACAAGTTTTCAAAGAAGTTTTCAGAGATAAAATAGGGTCGTCACTAACTCTATTATTATTTTTTGGGGGTGGGTATGTGAATTTGGTGCCGGGGATCTACCTGCCTGCACATATGTGGTGAATGGTTCTATTGCTGAGTGACACTCTCCGACTTCACCACTGATGTGTCCAGTTGGGCTTGACAGAATGGCTGCCCCGATGGGACAGAAAGTCAGGGAGTCTCCAAAGTTTGGGGCTAGGTCAGGAAACTAACAAAGTTCTGCTTAAACCACACCATGGGACCAGAATCACCTCTGGGATGTGAAAGCTGTAATCCAGGACAATTCCCCCCACTGGACTGATCACTGTCCCTTTGCCCTTTGTCTCTTCCTGCCCTGATGCTCTCAAGATTTCTTTGTGGCTTTCTCAAAACTTCCTGCTTCTTATTTAACTCCAAAGTATTTCCATTCTAATATCTTCCACATAAAATAGGAAAAAAAAGATGGGGTGGGATTTGGGTGCAAAGCTGTCAGATTTGTGATTTGATTTAAAGCCACGCTTGGGGAGTATGGAGACTTGGTTCTGGTCCACTTTGGCCCAATCTGGTTGGACAATTTGAATTAAATCACACCTGCTTAATTTTTTTTCTCAAGCCATGTATTTAATGAGCTAAACAAGGAAATGTTCTGTAAAGTTAAAAGTTTAGTGCAAATGTCAGATGCCATAAACTATTATACAACTAAAATCATACTACAGATTTGAGGCTCTGAGCAAATTTTATGGATTGTAAGAAGACTTTGGTCAATTGTATCTCAGCTCTAGTAATCTAAGTTAAAATTTCAGCTTTAGAACTGGATTTGACATTTAATCAAGTATCATATTCCATGCATTCCCCCTCCAAAATGCTTTTCTGGTCTTTATGTTCCTCTGTTGCCACTGCCTCTTCACGAATGCAAACTCCATCCAAACTTGTTCCCGCCTTCTTACACCATCTTTCCTTGACATATGAGCCACACCAGTGGTCAGACTTCTTAGTGGGTCTTACTTTCCTGTGTTAAAATACTTTGCTGATTCCCAGTCACTCACAGTGTGAAGCCCGTGCTCTTGGGACGGCACATAATTCCCTTACAATTTTGCTCTCCTCATAGCCCCTCTTCCTACCATTTTCTTCTTGGAAATCATGGTGAATTTGCATAGACAGCTCTTCTTCATCACTGACTCCATTTATTCTTCTAGAACACATGTAAACACTGCTGCTTTTGGAAATCCTTCTTAACTTGACTGCCTGAGTTAAAAACCATACTGGCATTACCACAGCACCTCCTAATACCACTTATTCCAGTATTTCTGAGGTCACTTTCTGATGTTTTTTATTTTTACTTTTGGTTTCTTGGAAACAGGGTCTTGTTTAGTAGTTCAAGCTGGCCTAAAACCCACTATGTAGTCCAGACCTAACTCATACTAACTTGGGACCGTTCTCCTGCATCAGCTTCCTGAGTGTGAGATTATGGGTGTGTGCTACCACCACTGGGTTAATAGCTCTTTTTCAAAAATATTTTAATGCATTCTTAAGTAAGATCATCTTCGAGATACATTGCAAATTACTTAACCATTTTTCTATTTTTGAAATTTCTATATTTAATAGTAAATACCTCAACTACAATGTACATACATACTTGTGGGGAGCAGAATGTGCCACCTCAAAATATGAAGGACTGCTACAGACAAATACACGAAAGCAACCTGTTCTCCTTTTGCTGAAAAACAGGACACAGATTTTCAAGGACAAGAGCTATGCTACTTCTCCCTTCTTTCAAGGTGAAATATAGGTGAAAGCTTTGGACCCTCATTGGCCTAGAGCTGATACCAGATGAATCTATATTAACAAGCTCTACTAACTAACCTTTATCTGCCACTGACCTGCCTCCACTAAATTGTTAACTGTGTCTGGTACACTCTAAATCTTTTTTTCTCAAAATTTACTTTTCTTTCTTGCTGATGCTGTGTAGCTTGGAGTTCAATGCCACTGCCATGGTCAGTACTCACTCCCTGGACATCTTCAGTATATGTGTGAAATATGTGTTAATTACCTTCTGTTTGTTTTTCTCTCGTTAACATTTTCTATATAGCAGTCACCTGTCTTAACCAAAAACCCATGGGAGTTATTCTTCCTTTTCCTACATGATTGTCCCAAATAATTTAGATAACTAAACAGTAAGGGTCAGAAATATCTCAATAATAACCATTATATAGAAGCTAGTAGCCATATGTTTATTCTCTGTAGCTAATATACTAGTTGGCTTCATATCTTTGTCTTGCTACTCTTGAGTGGGCTTCTGATTTATATAATCTCTGCCTCTGTTTTCTTACCATTTAAACAAAAATAAACTATACTTCCTCATAGCATAATCATTAAATTAGTGTCTTTAAAGCATTAACCCAGCATATGCCACACAATAGTCAATAAAAGAACAATTAATGATGTCATTAGAATTTTGTAATTATTTGACATTATTACTGATTATTATTAACAATTTAATTTTGCTGGTCTGTGGCAGTGTCAGAAAAGACAGATTAAAAGGTTCTTATTGAATAATTTAAATCATAATAGTACTTCAAAAACATATTTATTTGACAAGAAAGTCATTTTCTATTTTGGAATGTGATTCTGGATGCTAACTACAAGAAGCTTTTTCCTGGCGAATAACCCAGTTGTGAGTTGCAGAAGTCACTGTTTAATCCCGGCATACAGTCTCAAAGTTGATAGGAAATCAAAGACTAAGGAACACTAGTCATCTCATTCATACAATGAGTATTCTCGAATGTCTCTCATATCAGGAAGCTTATTAGCTACCAAGATATGCATAGAAATTCAATTTTATATTAAACAAATATCTCTTAGGACGGTGTGGTAGCACACGCCTGCGGTCCTAGCACTGGGAAGCTGAGGCAGGATCACAAGTTTGAGGCTAGTTCCTGCAACTAGTGACTTACTGAGGCCCTGGCTCAAGATAAAAAAAATTAAAAAGGGTTGGGGATGTATATAGCACAGTACAAATGCCTTGGGTTTAATTCACAGTACTGCATATTTATATATTCAAATAGATCAACACAACAAACTCAAAAAAAGCTTTTTTTTTTCTTTTTTTTTTTTTTTGGTACTAGGGATAGGACCCAGGGCCTCCTGCATACTAGGAAAACACTCTACCACTCAGTTACCCCCAGACCTAAAGAAGTTTTAACACTGAATTTTCTACACAATGAAATGATAGGATCATGTCTTCTAAAGGATTTATTTTGAGCTTAAAAGACATTGGGGAGAGTCCAAAGGCAGTAAATTCTAGACCTCATTACTCAGACTGTGAGAAATTAAGAAGATTTATGTATTCATTATCAGGTATACCTCCCTCTAAATTGAATAATCTAAAATAAAAGGATAATTTAATGATTTTTCTCCCCCCCAAAAGGTGTTTAAATCTTGAATTCTAAAAAGGCTCATTTTAAGTTCAGATAGGACCTCTTTTATAGTTTCATGCTATGACTGGGAGAGGAATGTGAGTGGGTGACATTAGGACAATTTTGTCTAGGGTAGTAAATTTGAAGTTTATTTTCTGAGGGTATCTACTACTCCAAGATTGAACAACATTCTTCACAATAGTGAATATTTAGAAGTGTTTCAAAATTGGCTTAAATGATAACACTGGGAAACAAAAAGCTAAAGACACCCAACAGAACCTTACAAAACTGATCATCTCAATACCGTAGATCATATTTCTTTAAATCTGTATTAGTCATCAGGCATGTTTACTGTCATATCATTGAAAAGCAAGATTTCCTTATATAAAGATTACCCAACTGAATTTGCTATTTTTAAATTTGCATTGCCTAGCACAGAAGTTGGCAAGTAGCTGGTGTTTAGAAAATGCTCAAGAGCTGAATGAGTGAATGTCAGAAGCCATGGACTAAAATGTCCAGTCCCTATCACATCTGGTTCCCTTGGTCGATGCTCAAATACTAGAGGACTCCACGTATCCTCCTGGCTTCTCCCTCCCCTCCATCTCTACCACTTTTTCATGCTGTGTTGTCCTCCTCACCTTTTCTTAAAATCCACAACTTCAGACCCACTCACCTAAGGAACTTCCAAATATGCTTTTGTTCATTTCTTTGTTTTTATAGTGAGAAAAATCTCATTTTAGCTAAGAAATTTCCATTGGAAGAAACTCCTAGTTTTTGTAGAGATCTCAGTAGACTCTTATCTGGCAGACTGGGATAATATTCATTAAGAGGAATATTTTTCAAATTGTAGTTTTCAACCCAAAAGAGGATTGCAATATCAGTTTTGATTATTGTGATAAATATTTCTTGCTCTTCTTTCTTTGTAAATGTGTGTGTATGTGTGTTTGTGCATGTGCATGCACACATATGTATTAGACTCAGGGCCTGATTATGCTAAACACATAATATACCATTGAGCTACACCCTTAGCTAGACCCCTAATGAATCTACATTAACAATAATAGTATCATGAATTCTTTGAATGTCAATTATTTAATCCCGTGTGCTATATACTAATGTCACACATGCATGGGGCACCTCATATAATATGCACAAAACTTAGCTTACTTCTAACTTCCACTTATTTGTTCGTCCAGCTTCCCTTGTATAGGGTTCAAACTGCACTGATGAAAGCCCAGTTCTGTGTTTGAGCGGTCTGAATTGTAGTATACGTGCTGTCAATGCAAGCACCATATGGTCTGCGTTTTAAGGTAACTATAGATTATATTGTAAGCAAGTGTTTCAATTTGAAATCAACATTGGCCAACTAGAGAGGGTTGTACAAGACAGAAGGTGAAGGCATCACAATCATACCATGTAAATTCTTTCCTTGGCTACTTAGAGGAAATAACTTACCATTTCATACATATTTCGTTTCAAATGCAGCTAAGAGATCTGACTGGGAACTACTGAGTAAATGATTAAGAATTATCGATTTGACATTCAAAACTGTGTTACTGGAGTTCATTGACGACTTTTATTTACTATTGTATTGGAAAGTTAGGTGCTCTGTGGTATTTGGCTATGTTGTCAAACACTGCTATGTAAGCAGAGGGGTAGAAATCCCAAAGTCTGAGGGCCAGATACTTTAAAAACTCATTGCAAAACAAACAAACAAGCAAACACACAAAGTATTGTATCCTCAGTGTTTACCTGAGGTGATCATGGTTATCAACTACTATTGTTATTGCTTGTAACTGTAAAGTTAGTTTAATAGTCTTCTCTATTTGTTGTGCATCATATTTGTTAGCCTTAATGACACATCAACTTAACTGAACATATTTTGGCCTAATATTTTGCAATAGTTAAGACAATACATATGAACACCCAAAGACAAATCATCTGTGTCCTTACAGCTGAAGCATATGCAAACTGAATTCTCCCTATACCTACAATTTGCTTTTATATTCACATTCTTGATAATCAGTGGTTGTGTTTATTTTACACTGGAACTTGAGAATGATTAGGGTATTATAAGACTCAGAACATTTTATCCTTTCTAAGTGGGCTGTAGTCTAAAAAGTTGGAGATCATTAGCTTAGTCATTTGTTTTAATCACCACTGTGAAGACAGGTATAGTGGCACATGCCTGTAATCTCAGCACTTGGCAGGCTGAGGCAGGAGGATCTTTATATGCTGAGCTATAGAGTGAGTTTGAGGGCAGCCTGAACTACTCAGTGAGACCCTGTCTCCAAAAGAAAAATAAACAATAAAAAAACACTACTGAGGTTTAAAACCGCAGATTGTTTAGGACAAAAGCTGTCAAATATGGCTGTTTTCATATAGGCAAATTTAAATAGTTTATTTTAATAGCTTTTACTTAAGGGACTCTGAGGTAATGATTTTCACATAAAGAGCAACATAATATATTTGTTAAGATCATAGACTTGAGTCAGATTGCCCAGTTCTCACCCTCATTGATCATGTAGTTCTGGGCAAGACTAGTTAGCTTTTTTCTCTCTCAGTGTGCCCATGGAAGAACATAGCACTATATAAATTCTTTTTAAAATTCTGCTTATTCTTATTCCTAGAACTCCACATATTCCCTAATTAGCCAGATGGCCTGACCAAGTGAGAGTGACTTTATGCATCTCTTGTGAAAGGTGTTTTTCCGGCAGAGAAGTCAATTATAGGGACAGATTTTAAAATCTCTTTCCCTAATGAGATTGCCTATTTGTTAAACTAGACTGGCATTTGGCTTTAAGGTTTCCAGTGGTTGTCTGCAAGGACCTGTTTCTCTGCAGATGGCCCTGGCTAATAAACAAAACAGATGCTGAAATATCCTCAGAACTGTGTGTGTGATTTGTTGCTCGGTTTTTATGTCATCTATTTTTGAAAATGTGGTTGTTCTCTATAAAAGCATGGCCCTGAAGAATAATAAGAAAAAAAATTCAAAATTGAAGAACAGCTTTGTTTAGCTCATGATGTACAGAGAAGACAGCAATCTAAGGGTGAATCAGAGTGCAGCATAGTGATTCCAGTGCAACCTGATGCTGGCTAATTATTTCTCAATAGATGGTGGTTAATTTTGAGCATCTGTGCATGACAGAATCTGGGGCACCGTGGGTGGTACAATTCCAATTCTATATAGTGCAAAAGACAAAACAGCCCATCTACAAGCATTACATTGTTAGCTGAAATAAAATACAAGTACAAAGTCTTGTTTTCTAATTAAGTGATGGGCCACAGGGCAGGGCTCAAACAACCATAGAGAAGGTAAACAAACTGGGCTGTGGAAGTTTTGCCCCTTGAGAATGAGTGGCTTTAGAACAGAAAAGCTGCTGTAATACTGGAGAAAATCTTTATCTCCCAGACTTTGAATGTGGGACTAGAATAAAATTAAATATAAAATAAATATAAAAATAAAAATATAAAAAATAAAATTAATAGAACTCTTTACCCATGATTATTTTCCTGGTATTATAGCAATTATAACAATTTCCTAATGAAAACACACACTCCCATGAAGAAAGAAAGTACAGGGAGATGAGAGAAGCTCACTTGATAAAAGATGAGAGGATATGTGTGGAGCACTGAACTTCCAGATTGACTGATTTTTAATTTTTTAAACTGATCCTTTGATTAATTTTTTTTTTGTACCAGGGATTGAACTCATGACCTTATGCTTACCAGGCAAGTGCTTGATCCACTGAGCTAAATCCTCAGCCTGTTTTTTAAAATTTTGATACCAGGAATAGAACTCATGACTTTGCACTTATCAGGGATTAGTTTCTAAAACCATCCTTTGATTAAAGCCATATATTTCATTCTTTCTAAGATCTATAAGATGTTTTCTACTTAAGATATACTTCAAGTATCTCTGTATTCCAGTGGCAAGGCAAAAAAATGTACTGTTTCAGGGAATATAGATGGGAAAAGGTTTATACACAGAACCCTGTGTTTGGTTCACAGCTCATAACAGAGAATTGTGCAATGAATGATTAATAAAACTCTGAATGGGCTGGGGATTTAGCTCGGTGCCATAAGTGCCTGCCTTGCAAGTGCTCAGTCGTGAATTCCATCCTAGCTACCAAATAAATAAATAAATAAATAAATAAATAAAATAAAACTCTGAGTGAGTAATTATTAAGCCTGATAGTCAGCATAAAAGGTATTTCACTCAGTATGCCTTGAGTTTGAAGTCTCAAGCAATACTGTGATGGATTTAATTAATATTGAATAATTTATTAAATATTTTCCTCATATATGTTAGTACTGTGAGTTTTTGATATAAAATAAATAATGAAGATACAAAAAATGCCTGCCCTTATGAAATTTATGATGTCAGTGTTCATGGGATCCCATGACATTCATACAATCTCAATTTGGAAGACAAGTATTTGTCTTTAACATAGCCCTGGTTTTCTCAATCTCTTGAGTCAAGGAGTCAGTCTTCTCCTTGGCTATGTCACCTGATCTATCAGAGCATAAAGTGTCTTATCCATAAAAGTAGGACTGCAAGATCTTCTCTATCTGTATGTCATGGTCATGAAGTATAAGTTAACCAAGCTAGATAAGGCCTTTCTGGATCTGAATTCAGTTTGCCCAGACACTTAGTACAGGGCAAGATACTCAGGGTCTCCCTGTTTCCCCATATAAAAAGGATGGTGATAGTAGTAAGTTGTGTTAGCCAGCTTGGGCCACCATAGCAAAACACAATAGACTGAGAAGCCCAAATCCAGATATTTATTTTGTTAGCAATATAAGCAGGAAGTTTCAGATCAGGGAGGCAGCACGGTTGGGTTAGAGGGAGACCTCTGACCCCGTTTGCAGATGAACTGTGTCATGGTTTGTCGGTGGCCCCCAGACCTCATGTATTTGCATTGTACATTTGTGACAGGTTCATTGTCTAGTGCTTGGATTGGTGGTGTCAATGTTACACCCTCCCAGGGGGTGGAGCCAGGATGTGATGTAATGGCAGGGAGAAGGTGTGTCTCTCTCTCTTGCCGGTTTCCGCCTTGCTGTTTGCAGCCTCCATGAACTGCGGCCCTACCATGCCACCCTGCCTTGGGGCCAACGGAGTATGGACTGAAACCTCCAAAAACTGTAAGAAATAAACCTTTCCTTTCCCAACTTTGGGCATCAGGTATTTTGTCTCAGCAATGAGTAAAAAGTAACTAAAACAGAATTTGGTACCGAGGAGTGGGGTCATTGCTGTGACTATACCTGACCATGTTTTTCAAGAGGCTTTGGAAATGGCTTGTGGGCAGAGTTTGGAAAGGTTTGGACATGTTGCCTGGATGCACAGAGCTGGAGCAACTTAGGTTGTTCTGTAGAGGAGATTCTGGTCAGAGCTGAGGA
>PVJX010039909.1:0-15498 GCA_004027295.1 Dolichotis patagonum | reverse complement strand
GAATTTTAGGAGTGCTTTCTCTAGATCTGTGAGGTATGTCAATGATATTGTCATTGGGATTGCATTCAATCTGTATAGTAATTTTGTGAGAATGTCCATTTTCACAATGTTTATGCTTCCTATCCATGAACAGGGGATGTCTTTAAATTTTCTGAGGTCCTGTTTGATTTCCTTTTTCAGGGTATTATAATTTTCCTTGCATAGTTCTTTTACTACATTGGCGAGATTAATTCCAAAGTATTTCATTTTTAGGATCCTACTGTAAAGTGTGTGTCTTCACTTATTTCTCTCTCAGTATTTTTGTTGTTCATGTATGGGAATGTTATTGATTTTTGAGTATTGACTTTGTATCCAGCTACATTGCTGAATTTATTTATTATAGCTAGGAATTTTTCAATGGAGTTTTGGGGGTCTTCTATGTAATTATCATGTCATATGGAAATAATGATAATTTAAATTCCTCTGTTACCATCTTTACTCGTTTTATTTCTCTCCCTTGTCTTATTGCTCTAGGAGTGGTTCCAGCCCTATGTAGAATAGGGGTGGTGATAGGGGACATCCTTGCCTTATGCCTGATTTTAAGGTAAAGGCTTTCAGTTTTGTGCCATTTAATATGATTCTGGCTGTTGGTTTGTCACAGATGGCCTTTATCATATGGAGGTTAAGACTATCTCTTCTGATTCTCTGTAAGGATTTTTTTATCATGAATGTGTGGTGGACCTTATGAAAAGCTTTTTCTGCATCTATAGAAATGATCATGTGGTTTTTAATTTTGGCTCTATTAATATGGTGGGTTACATTTATCAATTTACATATGTTGAACCATCCCTGCATTCCTGGGATGAATCCCACTTTGTCATGTTTTATAATCCTGTTTATGATTTACTGCATCCTGTTGGCCAATATTTTATTGAGCATTTTTTCATCTGTGTTCATTAGGGAGACTGGCCTATAGTTTTCTTTTTCAGTTGGGTCTTTCTCTTGTTTTGGTACTAGAGTAATATTTGCTTCCAGGAATAACTTAGGAAGAATTGCTTCCCTTTCAATTTCATTGAAGCTTTAGAGGAGTGTCGAATTAAGTCTTCCCTGTATTTCTTGTAGAATTCTGCAGTGAATCTGTCTGGCCCTGGGCTCTTCTTTGTTGGCAAGGACTTAATTATATTTTCAATTTCATTAATAGAAACTGGGTTATTCAGCAGTTTGATATCTTGCTGATCCTACTTTGTTAGTTCATATTTATGTGGGAAACTGTCTATTTCTTCTGTGTTATCAAACCTAGGAGAATAGAGCTTTTCAAAACAGGTGTTGATGATCTTCTGTATTTCCACTGATTTTGAAGTAATTTCACCTTTTCCATTCCTTATTGTATGAATTTTAATTTTTTTCTTTTTTAAATAAGGTTTGCTAGCCGCTTATAAATTTCATTTATTCTGTCAATGAACCAACCCTCTGAGTTGTTGATTCTTTGAATTGTTTTCTTAGACTCTATTGCATTAGTTTCTGCTCTGATCTTTATAATTTCCCCCCTTCCTTTGGTTTGGGCTTGGCTTGCTCTTCTATTTCTAGATGTTTGAATTGCAGCATCAGGTTCTTTATTTGTGTTCCTTCTATCTTCTTGATTTGGGAACTTAGTGCAATAAATTTTCCCCTGAAGACTGCTTTCATTCCATCCCACAAAATCCAGGAAGTTGTGTTTTTATTTTCCTTTGCTTGTAGATATTGTTTAATTTCTTCTTTAATTTCCTCCGTGACCCACTGATTGCTGAACAGTGTATTACTCAGTTTCCATGTATTTGTGTGGTTTTTATATTTGCTTTTATTGTTAATTTCTAATTTCATGGCACTATTATCCAATAACAGTCATTGGATTATATCAATTCTTTTGCATTTACTTAAATATGTTCTGTGGTCTAGTATATAGCCTATTTTAGAGAATGTTCCATGTACTGCTGAGAAGAATGTATATTGTGATGTTGTGGATGAAAAACTCTATATAAGTGTATCAAGTCCTCTTGTTCTCAGGTATGATTCAGCTCTGTTCTTTCTTTGCTGATATTCTGTCTAGTTGATCTGCCACTTTGTGTCAATTCTGTGTGAATACCTCCTGTTATAATTGTGTTATTGCTTATTTGATTTTTTTTCTGTTAATATATGCTTTGTATAGCTGGGTGATCTGTGATTTGGTGCATATATGTTGAAGATTGTTATCTCTTACTCTTGAAGTTTTCACCTAACTAGTATGTAGTGACCTTCTTTATCTCTTTGAATCATTCTTAATTTGAAGTTCACATTTTCTTTAAACAGGATAGCTACTTCCTCTTTTTTTTGGTTTCTTTTTGCATGAAGTATGGTTTTCCATCCTTTGACTTTCAGTCTATGGGTTTCCGTTTTTGGTAGAAGGGTCTCTTTTCGAAAGCATATGGTTGGGTGTTGTTTCTTGACAATGGTCTGCCTGTCTGTTTCTTTTGATTGGTGAGTTGAGACCATTTCCATTAATGGTTATAACTGTTATATATTGGTTTATTGTTGACATGTTATCTTTCTGCTGTTGTATGTTTAACTTTCCATTCTGTTTAATTGTCAGCCTTGCTTGGTGGTTTCATCCTATGTATATCTAGAATATCTTTCAGTATTCTTTCTAGGGTTGGTTTGGAGTTCATGAAATTTTTCAGCTGTTCTTTGTCATGGAAGTATCTTATTTCTCCATTCATTTTTTTAAAAAAGAATTTATTTCAAGAGAAAAAACAAGCAGAAAAAAATAGAAAAATGGTAACAACAATACAGAATTTCAAAGGGAAAATATAAAAGGACCAAAAGCAAAGAAACTCACAAACAGACCAAAAAAACCCAAAACAACAACAACAACAAACCAAAAACACTAAGAAATAGCCACTTGATATGTAATATACTCTTATCATTGCAAATAGTTGTTCAAGTTAAAATATTAATGCATAAATAGTAGACATTCAAACAATGAGACTGTGAACAGTTCTGGTCAACCATCTAACAAAAACAGTATTATGGTCATCTATCTTAAAGTCTTAAATATACGTGCAATTATATCCTTTAGAATACTTCCTTTTCCTCTCTTTTTACAGTAGCAATTATAAATTTTTGGTTTTATTGCTCCCACATTTCTTATTACTTTTTACACTAGAGACACAAGGTAATATTTATAAATATGATTCTTATTTATTTCACTAATGAGGATGGTCTCAGTTTACCTGCATTTCCCTATGAAGTCTTCAAGATCATCCTTTTTTTAGCTAGGTAGTATTGCTCTTTGTAAAAATACCACATGTTTTTCATCCACTCTGCAGTTGATGGGCATCTTGGTTGTTTCTAAGATTTAGCTATCTCTAATAGGGCTGTGATAAACATAGGTGCACGTATATCACTGTGATATGAATTTTTCAGTATTTCTGGGAAAATACCCAGGAGTGGAATAGCTGGGTTGAATGGAACCTCCAATCCTAGTCTTTTAGAATTCTCCATATTGATTTCCATATTGCTTTCACTAGTCTACACTCCCACCAACAATGCAGCAGTGTTCCTTTTCCCCCACAGCCTCTCCGACATTTGTTTTGAATTAATTTTGTGATGGCAGCTATTCTTTCTGGTGTGAGATAAATTCTCATGTTGTTTTAATTTACATTTCTTGAATGACCAGTGATGGTGAACATTTCTTCAGGTGTTTGTTTGCCATTTGCATATCTTCTTATGAGAAATGTGTGTTCATCTCCGATGCACATTTTTGGAGAGGTTCTTTAAATTTGTTGGGGGTTTGATGTTTTTCAACTCTTTATATGTTCTTGATATATGTCCTTTGTCAGGGGGGTTGCTGGTTAAGAGTCGTTCCCATTTTGTCGGTTTTCTTTTGACTCTGATGTTGATTTCTTTTGAAGTGCAGAAACTTTTCAATATGAGATCCCAGTGGTTCATTTGCTGAAAGTTTTCCCATGCAGTTTGCGTTTTGTTCATGAAAACTCTGCCTACCCCTATGTCTCCAAGATTTCCACCTACCTTATCTGCCAGTAGATTTTGTGCTTCTGTTTTAATGTTTAGCTCTTTGACCCATTTAGACTTTAATTTTGTGTGTGGTGATAGACATGTATCTAGTTTCTGTCTTCTGCATGTGGAGAGCCAATTTTTCCAACACCATTTCTTAAAGAGGCTATCCTTCCTCCAGTGAACATGTTTAGCCCTTTTGTCTAATATCAGGTGGCTGAGTGTCTTTTTACGTATACTTACATCTTCAATTCAGGAATTGAGATGTCTCCTGCCTTGCCTTTATTGCCCAGAATTGCCTTTGCTATTTTAGGTTTCTTCTGGTTCAAAATAAATTTTAGTAGTGTTTTCTCTAGATCTTTGAGGTATGTCAATGTTATTTTGATTGGGATTGCATTAAATTTCTATAACAGTTTGGGGAGCATGTCCATTTTCACAATGTTGGTTCTTCCTAGCCAAGAGCATGGAACATCTTTCCATTTTCTGATATCCTTTTCATTTTCCTTTTAAAACAGTATAATTTTCAGCATATAGGACTTTTGATTTTTAGTTAGGTTAATTTCTATGTATTTCATTTTTTTAGATGTTACTGTGAAGAGCGATATTTCCATAATTTATATTTTGGTGAATTTCTTGTTTGTGTACAGAAATGCTATTGATTTTTGAGCATTTACCTTGTATGCAGCTACACTGCTGAATTTGTTTATTACCTGTAGTAGTCTTTTAATGGATTTTTTGAGTTTTCTCTATAGAGTATCATGTCATCTGCAAATAGTGATAATTTAACTTCTTCCTTTCCTATCTTTATTCCTTTTATTTCTTTCTCTTGTCTAATTGCCCTGACTAGTGTTTCCAGAACTATATTGAATAGGAGTGGTGATAGTAGACATCCTTGTCTTGTTCCTAATTTTAAAATGAAAGCATTCAGTGTTTGTCCATTGAGTATAATATTGATCTATTGGTTTGTCATAGATGGCCTTTATAAGGTTGAGGTAGACACCATGTATTCCGAGATTCTGAAGGATTTTTATCATGAACATGTGTTGGTCCTTATGAAAAGCTTTCTCTGCATCTATTGGGATGACCATGTGCTTTTTGTTTTTGGCTTTCTTAATATGGTGTATTACATTTATTGACTTGCATATGTTAAATCATCCCTGTATTCCTGGAATGATCTCCACTTGGTCATGATGTATAATCTTCTTGATGATTTGCTGCATTTATTTGCTTGTATTTTATTGAGAATCTTTTCATCTATGTTCATTAGTGAGCCTATAGTTCTCCTTTTTCATTGGGTCTCACTCTGGTTTTTGTATGAGAGTAATACTTGCCTCCAGGAATGAATTAGGGAGGATTGCTTTCTTTTCAATTTCATTCAATACTTTAAGGAGTATTGGCATCAAGTCTTGTCTAAATTTCTTATAGAATTCAGCTGTGAATCTGTCATGACCTGGGCTTTTCTCTGTTGGTAAGATTTTATTACATTTTCCATTTTAATAGCTGATATTCGGTTATTCAAAATTGGTATATCTTCTTGGTTGAGCTTTGGTAGTTCTATGTTTCTAGAAATATGTCCATTTCCTCTGTGTTCTCCACTCTATGTGAGTAGATATTTTCAATGTAAGTGTTCATGATCTTTTGAATTTCCATTGGATCTGTGGTAATTTCCCCTTTTTCAGTCCTTATTGCATGAATTTGGGTTTTTTCTTTCTTTTTGTTCATAAGTTTAGCTAGCGGTTTGTCAATCTTTTTCTCTCAAAAACAAGCTTTTTGATTCATTAATTGTTTGTATTTTTTTTAGTTTCAATTGCACTGATTTCTGCTATAATCTTTACAATTTCCTCTCTCTATGAGCTTTATATTTTACTTGCTCTTCTTTTTCTGGAAGCATCAGAAGAAGCATTACATTGTTTATTTTTGCATGTTCTGTTTTCCTGATATGACGTTATTGCTATGTATTTCCCTCTTAAGACTACTTTCATTGCATCACTCATATTACAGTATCTTGTGTCTGCATTTTCATTGAATTATAGGTTTTTCTTTATTTATTCTTTAATTTCCTCTGTAGCCCACTGTGTGTTCAAAAGGTTATTATTTAATTTTCATGTTTTTATGCCAGTTTTGTAATTTCTTTTGCCATTAATTTACAGTTTCAGTGTGTTATGTCCAGATAGTATGCATAGGATAATTTCAATACCGTTGCATTTACTTAAGAATGTTTTATGGGATAATATATGGTCTATTTTGGAGAATGTCCCATGGACACCTAAAGAGAATATGTATTCCGACGTGGTTGAGTGGAACACTCTGTAAACATCTACTAAGTCCAATTGCTCACAGGTATGATACAGTGCTATTATTTCTTTGCTGAATTTTTGTCTAGTTGATATATCTCTTTGTGACAATGGGCTGTTAAGGTCACCTGTAATAACTGTGTTCTTGTGTATTTTGGGTTTTCATGCCCTTTAGTATCTGTCCTACATAATTGTGGTTTCCTGTGTTTCATGCATATATAATTATAATTGTTAGTTCTTTGTCTTGAAATTTTCCACTTATGAGTATGCAGTGACCTTATTTGTCTCTTTTAATCATGTTAGGTGTGAAGTTCACATTGTCTGCAAATAGAATAGAATAGTTACCTCTGCTTTTTGCTGGGTTCCTGTTGCATGGAATAATGTTTTCCATCCTTTGACTTTTAATCTACGAGTTTCTTTTTGAGTCAGATGAGTTTCTTGTATACAGCATATTGTGTGATCCTGTTTCTTGGTCCATTCTGTCAACCTGTTTCTTTTGATATGTGAATTGAGCCCATTTACATTTATTGATAACCCTGATATGTACTGGCTTGTCTTTGCCATGCCATGTTACTGTTGTTAGTTTCCTACTTTTCTCTCTTGTTTTTTTTTCCAGCCTGCTGATTTCTTTTTGTTTTTGTTCTGGGGATTGTGGTCATTTTTATCTCTACCTAGGATGTCCTTCAGCACTCTTTTTAAGGTTGATTTTGTGGATATGAATTTTTTTAGTTGTTCTTTGTCATGGAAGTATCTTGTTTCTCCATTAAATTTGAAAGACAGTTTTGCTGGATATGTCAGTCTGGGCTGAAAGTTGTTTTCTTTTAGGGCTTGCAATACTTCACTCCAAGCTCATCTTAACCGAAAAATTTGTGCTGAGAAGTCTGCTGTGATTGTAATAGGCTTTGCTTGGTAGGTGAGTTGCGTCTTTTCTCTAACAGCTTTAAGTATTCTGTTTTTATGCTGTATGTCTGTGAGCTTAATTATTATATGTCTGGGTGTAGGTTTATGTTGGTTATGACTGTGTGACATTCTATATGCCTCACTTATTTGTGTATCTGATTTTCCCCATGTTTCAGAAATTTTCTGCCCTTATTTCTGTGAATAGGTTAGCTGTATCTTTTGCATTGTCTCCTGCCTCCTCACCAATGCCTATTACTCTAACTTTGTTTATCCTGGCAAAATCTTGTAGCTGTTCAACTGTCATTTCATACTGCTTTATTGTTTTTATCAGTTCTACCCTTTCAAGATCACTTTTTGCAATCCTATCCTCAAGGCCGAAATGCTATCTTCAGCTTTATTTAAATGGCTTTGCAGGCTTTCAATTCAATGTTTTGCTTCTTGTGTATCTGTCTCAATTTGTTTCTTAATTTCTGCTTCTTTTCTCCATTGTTAAATCAAAGTTTCAATCAATTTCTTATGCTCCTGTCGTTTCTCATCTATTTCTTCTCTAGCTATATTGAGCATCTCATTTACTCAGGTTTTTACTTTTGTCTTTACATAAGATATTATTTCTAATTTGAGTTCCTCTATAGCCTCATGGATTTCTTTCTTTACTTCATTTGCTATCTTTTCAGAGATTTCTGGTGTATGCATTTTAGGGTCCTTGTCATGGTTTATGTCAGTGGCCCCCAGGCCTCATGTATTTGCATTGTGCATTTGTGAGTGCTTCATTCCCTAGTGTTTGGATTGGTGGTGTCAGTGCTACACCCTCCTAGGAATGGAGCCAGGATGTGATACAATGGCAGGAAGAAGGGGTATCTCTCTCTCTTGCGACTTTCTGCCTTGCTGTTTGCAGCCACCATGAACTGCAGTGCCGCCATGCCACCCTGCCTTGGAGCCAACAGAGTAAGGACTGAAACTTCCAAAAACTGTAAGAAATAAACCTTTCCTTTACAAAATTTGGGCATCAGGTATTTTTTCTCAGTGACTATGAAGATTAACTAGGCCAGAATTTGGTGTGGAGGGGTGTGGTGATTGCTGCGACTATACCTGACAATATTTTTTGAAAGGCTTTGCAAATGGATTGTGGGCAGATTTTGGAAATATTTGGACATGTCATCTGGATGCACAGAGCTGGGGCAACTTATGTTATTCTGTAGAGAAGATTCTGGTCAAAGCTCAGGAGACCAGAAGGCTGAAAGAAAGCCTGATAGTAAAGACCAGGCTTGTGAGGTTTCTGCTGGGAAGGAGGACTGCATTGGTTGTTGGACTCCTTGTTATATGTGTTATGGCTTTGCAGAAAGTTTGCCTGCATTTTTCTCATGCCCAGATTTGCCTGAGACTGAGATTAAGAATAATGAACTGATTAATCTGGCAAAGAAAATTTCAAGGCAGTCAAACATTGAGGCTGTGGCATGGCTATTGTTGGGGGCTTTTAGCCAGATCTATGTGGCAAATCAAGAACAAAGAGTCCAGCAGAATTAAATCACTGTGAGTTTGGCCAGAATGAAAACTCCAGTAAAGCTGTGGATTGTAAAGATAGAGCTGAGACTTTGATTGCTGAGAAGAAACAGAGAGATAAGAAAGCTGGCCATCGGGCATCCCAGGAAGCAGAAGGTCTCCACCCTTTGCAGCCCCAAAACTGCCAAAGTGAAAGAATTTTCTCAGATGAGAAAGCTTCAGAGCACCATGCTCCAGAATGGCATGGGAGGCCACATGAGGTTCCAGAATGGGAACAACATAGAAAAGCTTTTCTTCACAATGAGGTAAACAGAGCCCAGAAATTCAGGCACTAGACTGCTATAGCAAAGAGAGTGAAAATTCGGGCTATTGCTACAGCTGGCAGAAAGCCTTGGCTTCATCCATATGATGTTGATTTTAGGTGCCAGGAAAATGCAAAAATTCTGAGGGTAAGAAGGCTTCCACCTCGATTGCAAAGGGCCTGGGAGGCCAAGAAGTGTGCCCCTGAGAGGGCGATATATAAAGATGTAAGGATGAAGCCAAAGGTACAGTGGAGACCCCAGAAGTTTGCAAAACCCAGGAACATGGAACATCCAAGGAAAGCTGCAAAAACTGAGCAGAGAGGTTTTAAGAGAGAAGCTGCAGCAGCTGATATCCCTAGAAGTATCTGTGGTCCCAAGCAACTCATGCCTGTGGCAGATTTCCTAGAAGTGAAGCCTTTTGGAGCTTGCAATCATATTGCTTCAAATGTTGAGCATGGAACTCTAGGACTTAATATTCGCCCTGCTAGATGTTGGACTTGCTTTGTTTCCAATGCTTTATATTCCCCCATTTGTAACTTTTGGAATGGTAATGTTTATTTTGTGCCTTTGTATTTCAGAAATGTTTAACCTTGTTTCACTTGTACAGGGGGTTACAGTTAAGAGTTTGCCATAGGTATTGCAGGAGACTTGGAACTTGTACTTCTCAGCAACGCTGGAAATGTTAGGACTTTGGCAACTTTTGGAGATGGACTAAATGTCTTTGTATAAAGTTTGTACACGAGTCTTTGAGGGTCAGGGGTGGAATGTCATGGTTTATGTGGGTGAGCCACAGGCCTCAGGTATTTGCATTGTGCATTTGTGATTGGTTCATTGTCTAGTGCTTGGATTGTTGGTGTCAGTGCTACACCCTCCTAGAAGGTGGAGTCAGGATGTAATGTAATGGCAGGAAAAGGGGGTGTCTCTCTCTCTTGCCAGTTTCTGCCTTGCTGTGTTTGGGCATCAGGTTTTTTGTCTCAGCAACTGGTGAAAAGTAACTAAGACAATCCTCTATTTCATTTTCGGCTGCATGTGGCCCTGATGGACTAGATGTTTGGGATTGCATTTTGCCTTTTCGTTTAGGCATTTTCACCTTTGGGAAAATTTCTGGTCTTTCTATTCCAGCTGTCACAAGTTTCATTAGTGTGTGTTTCAGTGTTCTACTGTGTGGTTGATGTTTGACAAATTGCTGTTTACCACAATGAAGAGGAGATCTCGTCTCCTGAATTCCTCCTACTGTGCCTGTTGGTTGAGTCCTATATTGTTTCTGGGCTAACTAGCCCAGAAGTATTGATGTAGGGCAATTCTTAGTTCCTGCTCTTGTTATATATTCAGGTTGTGGCAGGTCACCAGGTCTCCCTGGCTATAGTGTTTGGGTCAGCTAAGACCCTACTGAGTTACTGGGGGTCTCATAAGTTCTTTTAATTTCCTCTAAATTTGGGCAGAGCAACATTGGCACAGTCCTCAACCTGTCTGATGTTCTCTGTGTGCTGGAAGGGGCTTACCTACTCTCTTGTCAGGTTAGTCTATGCCTTACCTTTGGAGGAAGTTTCAATTCTGTCCATATTTTCCCACTTCAGACCTCTCTTTTTTGGTGGAAAACTCACCACACTGGTGGGAGCCTGATGAAGTCTTCTGTTTGCATGAGGGGTTCCTGAGCCTCTCATTGAGCCAGCATGGTTGTCCACTGCAGTCAAATGTTCCTGGTGGAAGAGCGGGTCAGCATCTGTAGTCCCAAGCAACTCATGCCTGTGGCAGATTTCCTAGATGTTCTTGGAGGAGGGGCGGGCCCAGCAGTGGCAGACCCAGGTACCTCAGGCCCTCTGGCACTGGTCCCTGCAATGTTCCCTGTGTGTGTGGGTCTAGCTCTTCTGAGCAGCCCCAGCTCCCAGCTGCCAGTCCTGTGATGTTCCCAGTCCAGAACAGGCCCTGCTCTCAGCTACCAGTCCTGCAATGTTCCCTGTCCTGAACAGGACCAGCTCTCAGCTATTGGGCTGGGGATGTTCCCTGTGGGGGGAAAGATGGACCTGGCTCTCCTGAGCACCGCAGACTCTCAGCTGCCAGTGCTGCGATATTCCCACTCCAGAACAGGCCCTGCTCTCAGCTGTTGGGCTGGCGATATTCCCTATGGGGGAAGGACGTGCCTAGCTCTCCTGAGCAGCCCAGCTCTTAGCTTCAGGTCCTGCAATGTCTCTCCATCCAATTTGAAGGATAGTTTTGCAGGGTAAGTCAGTCTGGGTTGGAAGTGATTTTCCTTTAGGATATGAAATACTTCACTCCATGTTCTTCTTGACTTCATTGTTTGTGTTGAGAAGTCTGCAGTGATTCTGATACGTATTCCTTTATAGGTGATGTGTGACTTCATTGTTTGTGTTGAGAAGTCTGCTGTGATTCTGATAGGTTTTCCTTTATAGGTGATCTGTCTTTTCTCTCTAACAGCTTTTAGTATTCTGTTCTCATGGTGGATTTCTGGGATGGGGATTATTATGTGTCTGGGTGTAGCTTTATTTTGGTTATGGCTATTTGGAGTTCTATATGCTTCACTAATCCAAATGTCAGGTTCTCTTCTCATGTTTGGGAAGTTTTCAGCTATTACTTCTGTAAATATCCTCTTGATATCATTTGGACTTTCCCCTTCTTTTTCACTTATCCTTATTAATCTTAATTTATTTTTCTTTGCATCATTTTGCAGCTGTTGAATTGTTATTTCCTGATTCTTTGTTATTTTTAAAATATCTTTCCTTTCCTGTTCACTAGCTGTGATCTTATCTTCAAGGTCTGAAATTCTCTCTTCACTTTCCTTGAGGTGGTTTTGACAGCTTTCAATAGAATTTTTGATTTCCTGTCTATCTCGTTGAATCTGCTTTATGTTTTCTGTTTGTTTCTTATAGTGTTCATTCAGGGAGTCTATCTGTTTGCTTTGTTTCTCTATTTTTTTAGCTGTGTCTTCACTAGATGTGTTCAGTATTTCTTTCACTGCTTTTATCATTTCTTCTTTTTTAAAATTTTTTTAAATTGTATTTTAAAAGGGAGTAAAATTAAACACAACACAACAGAATAGAATGGGACATGAGAACACATAAGATTCAAGGCTAGACAACCAGAGATCTTCACTATCTGTCATATTGTCTTGTTTTCTTCCAAATGGTTGTCCTTATCTTTGCATATGGGGAGCTCATACTAAATAACATAGCCAGTCTTTTCACAAGATGTGTAGTTCACTGGCTCCCAGTTGCTAAGCAGGGGGAGGGGGAGGGGGGACATGGGACAGGGGACAGGACAACATGAGATATCTGATTCTCAGCCCACACACCGGCAGGGTCACAGCTGCCCCCTGAAGAGGGGAGGAATTCCTTGTTCTCCTGGCACCTTGAGTCAACTGCACAGTGAAGGTCCCAACACACCAGGGTTGCTCTCCTTCAGGCTGCTGAAAGTCTGCCACACTCACAGCTGCCTCTCAGAGAGGGGAAGAGCTCCTTGTTCTCCCGGCACCCCGAGTCAACCACACGGTGAAGGTCCGGATGCACCAAGGTCTCTCTCCTTTGGGCTGCCTAAAGTCTGCCACACACTCAGTCACCCCCAGAGAAGGGAAGACCTCCTTTTTCTCCCAGCACCCTGAGTCAACCATATGGTGCAGGTCCCGAGGAGCCATGGTCTCTCTCCAAAGTCCTCCATACTCACCTGCTATTTCTTTCTGATGAATTGACAATTCCATTTCCAAAGTTCTGAAATGCCCAACAGACCACAGAAAGAATTCTCTTTAGGCTCCTGTTTAAAACCAGCAGCTACAGCAATGTGCTGGCCTTGCTTCAGGGCCATGTCATTTCTTCTTTTACCTGGGAAATTATTTCTGATTTGAATTTCTCCATAGCTTCCCCTAGTTGCTGCTTTATTTCAGTTGATATCATTTCAGTCATTTCAGGTGTATGGCTTCTATTTTCTTCTATGTGCATGGATCCTAGGCTTTCTTGGAATGGGCTTTGAGCCTGTCTTTTGGTCTTTCCTTTTGTCCATTTCCCTTATTTCCTTGGTTTGAGTGGTTTTCCAAAGCTTCCTCTGGGTGTGTGGAAAATCCCCTCCTGCACCCTGAGCTCCTGGTGCAGTCTCAGCTCCCCTTCAGGCTCTTGGCTTCCTTATTTGAGAGGTGGAACCTGGGCATGGAGAACTAGGGCTGGCAGAACCCCCAGGGCACAATCCCCTGTCCTGGAGGGTTGATATGAACTCTGAAAAACTAACATTTCCTAAATTGGTATAAAAGTGCTTCTTCTGAAATCTATCTTGTTGATCTGTGGAGCAAAACCACTTCAGGGCACAACAGGGAATTACATGATGCACCTTTATTACTCTAAGCCATGTGAAAATCCTTGGAATACCCTAATGTAAGTCTCCCATCCCCACAAGCTTGTCACTAGTGTCATCTGGTTCTGAGCATCCCCATTGGTTCTGAGGGAGTCATGAGAGGTCTGTGTGTCTACTTATCATGCTGATGTCCTTTCAATGTGTGTCTTGTACAGTAATACACAATCGTGTCCACTGAGATCTCAGTGCTCAGCTGCAGGGAGAGCTGGTTCTGGGATGTGTCAGGGGTGAGAGTCTCTTGGCCTTGAGTAGAAGCTGCATACTCATTATACCACTTGGACCTGTAGTACGTCCTTCTCAGACACTCAAGACCTCTCCCTAGGTCTGCCTGATCCAGTGACAAGTAATCCTGATGCTCAAGGCAATGTCCCCAGGGATAGTGTGTGGGGATTTCACAACTTCTATGCTCAATGCCTGCAGCTGCAACTGGGATGGTACCCCTGCAGACAAAAGGAAACAAAAGTTAACACTCATGTTCTGTGAATTCTGATTCAAAATCCTCCTTTTCTGCATGCAGACCATGTAGGAGACCCCTTGTGGAAAGTAACATGAGCAAGGAAACATTCATGTCCTGAGCAATGTTGACCATATTTGGGCTCCAGAATTCAGTAGGGTGCATCTGGAGAGTGAGAGTCACTCCCTGGGAAAAAGCATTCATATTCTGTGACAATAATCCTCTCAAGCATGTTTTTGAATTGTACAGACCACTTCATTTCTTCCCCAGGTTCCTCAAGAAAGATGGAAAACCTGATTTATTTTACTGTAGCTTGAAGCACTATTTGAAAATGTTACATTAGAACAGTTTGACCGCACAATATAAAACATCCAGAAATTCAAGATGCAGAAAATTTCCACCAAACACCTTCCCAGACTAGAGTGAAGATCTATGGCAGCTTGTGCTTTGGCACAGTCCAGGGCTTGCCCAGTGCCTCCTCAAGAGTGCAGTGTATCCTGGAACAGAGTCCCAAGGTATTACGAAGGACTCTTTCAGAATATCCTAGTTAAGTAGGTAGATTTGTGAGGTGACTTCCTCCATGTGGGCATAGTAAAGGAAGAAACACAGCTGAGGAGGACAACAAGTGTCTTGGAGGAGGCTGTTTCCATGAGACTACAGCAGAAGTATGTGTCCCTCTCCTGATTCTGTGGCTTTGCTCTGTGTTTCTGAGCATCCACTGCTAGGCCTGGGCCCTCTGTTAGATGGACACCGCAGGTACTTTTGTGTCTGGGTTACACTCTGGTCCCTCCCTGTGTCTCTCACACAGTAATGCATGGCCATGACATTGGCTGCCAAGAAGCTCAGCTGTCGGGAGGACAGGTCCTGTGCAAGTCTCTGGACATGGAACACTTGGTTTGGACAGGTGCACTGAGCTCTGTGTTAGCACTGCAGCTGCCCTATGTACTGGGATCCTTTCCTGGGGTGTAGGACCCACGCCCAGAAGTTACTGAAGGAGATGGAGTTTCCAAATATGCAACAATGTGGAAGCAGATCTGAGAGGCTTCACCAGGCCTGGCCCAACTCTGGCACCCTTTCTGTACCAGGGGAAGGAGTTAAGGGACAAGGAGAAAAATGAAAATCATAAGACACCACGGCCAAAATTGCTACCTCTGAGAGAAACCCGTGGGGAGCAGCCACCAGGCAAAGGAGAGCATTCTGAGCTCTAAGGCTTTCTTCAACAGCAGACACAATTTTCACAGACAGGTTCCCAAACAAATGAAAGAAAAGCTACTGCCTTTCTCAAGCCCAGCATCGGGTCTGCCATGGTCATGGATGTTGTGTTTCTCCATGCTTCAGTCTTTCAGAGTATTTCAGAGTCTCCAACTGGACTTCTGTGATTTAGATAGAGTCTTTCTCCCCTCATATCCTACCAATCCTTAGCCTTGTATGGTAAGGAATGTCTCTCTAGAGTAAGGACCCTTTTGTAATGTATTTCTCAGGGAGTTTATTCAGGACCTTAGAGTCTCAGTAAAATCACAGACATCCCTACCTTGTTTGCTAGCATGGAACAGTCTCCTTGGCCTGGAAAGGGGCCTTTTCCTCTGTTACAGGGAGCTGAGAGAATACAATGACATTTCTCCACCAAATGGGAGGATGATGGCCCTAAAGGCACTGGCTTTCTTCCCCATGATCCTCTGGGAAG
>PVJX010039908.1:0-15499 GCA_004027295.1 Dolichotis patagonum | reverse complement strand
GGCCCAGATGCCGATCTCCAGGCAGTGCCTTGCGGATGAAGGGCGGGCCTACCAGCCCCAAAGAGTCCCGCCGAGATGCAGGTCTGCGCAGACTTTCGATCCAAACAGCCCAGGCCACTCTACGGGTCCAGGAGTTTCGGGTCCCAAAGAGAGCCTGAGATGCTGCTTTCTGGGAGACTTCCTGGGCATGAAGGGTGGGCGGTTTGTTTTAGATTTTGTCATATAACAATAAACCTCATTCTTGTAGTTTAATGTGACAAATTAATAGTTACCACAGTTTGTCACTTTCTAGGATGTACTTGATGCCATTTGTATTACTGATTGTGCTACTTTTTACAAGGTGATATAATCACTATAATAAGTTGTTCTTCCTTGTATGTCCAGACCAATATTGTCTGAGGGTCATAAACAATACTATACTCTAGTACCAAAGAACCAGGAGCTACAACAAGTAGGCAACAATTTCTCATGCCTAATATATTGAAGAGATTAGCTTCGTGACAGACTCAAAGGCCAAATGCCAACTACACCTAGAAGACATCTCTGAAAAGTAGTCATTTCCAAAGGAGTTCTAAATACTAGAAACCAAGCTACCTACATAAGCAATTTACAACCATCAATGCAGAAAGTAAATATCTAAAAAATAGAAAATGAGAAGACATGTAAGCAAGATGCAACTCCAGACATCCAGCTCTCCCAAGGCAAACCCAGGATGCAGTGAGGAAGTACAAATCAAAAGCCACCCATCTGAACTCTCTGAAATGATAACAGAAAGAGTAGCAAACCAGATAAATGATGCTCTAGAAAGAAAACAAACATAACTTCTCATATAACTAAAGAGATGATAGCCATAATGAAGAACATGGTTCCTGAATCTACAGTAGATACATATCAAAAATTACAGAAGCTTAAGAAAGTGAGGGAATTCATAAATGACCAACATAGTAAAGAAATGGATGCTATGACAAAGATTCAGATACCCAGGAGATTGAAAGTTCTATTAAAAGTATACACAACAGAATAAATCAATATGAGGACAAAATATCAGTTTTAGAGTACAAGTTTGTGACTAGAGATCATGAAAAGAAAGACTTCTTGCAAATAGCAAGGGACCACAAAAAGTAAGGACTGCCAGATGATGCAAATAACAAATACATAAGGTTGCTCAAATCAATAAAAAACCCACAAATGTAATGGTAGAAAACTCCCCAAGAGTGAAAAAGAATTTCACATACACATAATTGAGTCATATAGACTCAATTACTGATGGGTCCAAAAAAAAATCTACAACCAGGCATAGGGTAGTCAAGATTTCCAAAATTAAATAAAATAACACAATGTTAAAGGCTGTTAGGCAAAAGAAATACATCATCTATAAAAGAAACCCATCAGAATAACAGCAGACTTCTCAACACAGACTCTTGAAACAAAGAGAGCTTAGAGTGAAATAATTCAAGAACTGAAAGAAAACAAGTAGCACCCAGATTGATTTATGCCACAAAACTATCTTTCAAAATTGATGGAGAACTATATTTCCATGATAAAGAACTGAAGCTGAAGACATTGATACCCAGCAAACCAGCACTCCAAGATGTTTTGAAGGACATTCTAGAAACAGGTAATGAAGACTACAATTCCATGAACTCCAATAGCATGAATCTACCAGGAAAGGGAAGCAATTAAACAGAGGGGGAAAAAAAGGGAACCAACAACAAGAAAATACTAGAATGAGGATAAGTCAATACATATCAGATATGACCATCAGTATGAATCAATTTACCAATCAAAAGAAACAGATTGGCAGAATGGATCAAGAAACAATATCCAATATTATGCCAAATACAACTAATATATTTAACTCAGGAAGAAATTCATAGGCGGAAAGTTAAAGGATGGAAAAAGTATTCAATGGGATAGCATCCAGAAAAAAGCAGAGGTAGCTGTTCTATTTGCAGACAAAGTGAATTTTGAGCCAAGACTGATCAAGACAGACAAAGCTCACCACCTACTTATTAAGGAAATCTAAGAGGCAGAGATAACAATCATAAATATATATGATTCAAATGCCAGTGCACACAACTTATATGAAACAATTATTAACACACATGAAAAAACAAATAAGCATTAACACAATTTTAATAGGGAATGCTTGATATCTCACCATCTCAAATAGGACACATCAACTAGAGAAAAAATCAACAAAGAAATATCAGAGCTCACCGAAAGCTTTGAAAAAAATGGTCTTAGTATATATCTATGAAGCGTTCCACCCAACATCAGAACACACATTCTTCTCAGCTGCATATGGAAGTTTCTCCAAAATAGAGCACATACTACCTCAAAGAAAATTCTTAAGAAAATGGAAATGAATTGAAATTATTCTGTCCATATTCTCAGATTATAGCACAATAAAATTGGAAATGAATGACAAAAGGACCCCCAAAGCTCTGCATAAACACATGGAAATTAAACACCACCCTCCTGATCAACCAATGGGTCAGAGGTGAAATTAAAGAAATAAACAGTTTCTACAATTAAATGAAGATGCCAATAAAACGTACCAGAATGTATGGGATGTAGAGAAAGAAGTTCTATGAGAGAAATTTATAGCAGTGAATTCTCACATAAGAAAAAAAAGAGCAAGCTAAAATAACCTAATGTTGAACTCAGAACTAGAAGAAGAAGAGCAAGTGAATCACAAAGCACATACAAGGCAGTGAATTATAAAATCAGAGCATAAAATGATGCAATTGAGACAAAGAAGACAATACAAAGAACTGATGGATCAAAGAGGTAGGTCTTTGAAAGATTAAATAAAATACAGAAACCCGTATTGAACTTTATCAAAGAAAAGGCAGAAAAAGTCTCAGAAACAAGCAATTAAGAATGATATCATGATATCACAACAGATATTGCAGATATCTGTAAGATCAATATCTACTTTGATAATCTGTACTGTAATAATGTGTCGATCACAGAAAGAATGGACAGATTCCTATGTACACAGGGATTATAGAAACTGAATCAAGATATATAAAAATTCTAAATAACCCGATATCAGTAAATGAAATTGAAGATAAAATTGAAAACTAAAAAATAAATAAAAGCCATGGTTCTGATGAATTCACTATTGAATTCTATGAGAAATTGAGAGAAGGTTTAATGCCATTATTCCTCAAACTCTTTAAACAAATTGAAAAAGAAGCAACATGCCCAAAATCCTTCCTGGAAGCGAGCATTAACCTGATACCAAAACCAGAGAAGGGTCCAGCTAAAAAAGAGAGCTATAGGCCAATCACCCTAATGAACATAGATACAGAAGTTCTCAATAAGGTACTGACAAATAGAATGCAACGAATCATAAAGAATATTATATGCCATTGCAGTAGCTAGCAAAAACACCAAAATGACCACCCAGGATTTGGAGGCATATTTATTTTGCATGGAGAGGCAGATTGGGATTGTTCCCAAAATGTCAGATCTTGATCTCTGGTGGTCCAGGGCTTATATTGCATAAGCAAGCAGGAAGTACAGAGGCAAAATGACTTGTCAATTGGGGATTGGCTTTTACAATATGCATCATAGAGGCCATCAATTCATCAAAGCGACAAGCCATTTCTAAGAAAAAAAGTAACAGGAACTGTAATTAAAACTATTACCTGGGCAACTAATAAACTGAAATTTACTGGCTGAAGGGGTGGAGGACATCTGCTACACAGTGACCAAGTAAGGTTCATCCCAGAGATAGAGATGGTTGAACACAAGTAAGTCAATATATTAACAGAACCAAGGACAAGTACATAATCATACCAATAAGTAAAGAAAAATTATTTGACAAAGTCAAACTCCCATTCATAACAAAAACCCTACAGAAAAATTGGAATAGGTGGTTTTTATCTCAGTCTGATGAAAGCCATCTAAGATAAACTAAGACCCATCATCATACTAAACAGTCAAAACTAAAACATTTCACTAAAAAATCAAAAACAAAACAAGTATATCCACTATAATTACTCTTGTCAATAGAGTTCTGGAAACAGTAGCCAGAGAAATTAAGCAAGAGAAAAAATGAAAGGAACAAAGGAAAGGAAGAAATTAAATTATGTTTGCAGATGATTTAATACTCCACTTAGTAGACCAATAAACCAAATAACTGAAATTGAAAGTGTAGAATTCTGAATTTAATAACTGAATATCATCACATAGCTGGCTAGGAAGTCAACAATCAACAAACAGTAGTATTCCTGTACACAAATAAGAAACTCACTGAGAGAAATTAGAGAAACCAGACTTTTTACAATAGCCTCAAAAAAATTAAGTACATAGGAATCAGTCTAACAAAAGAAGCAAAAGACAATTACATTCAACACTATAGTTCTCTGAAAAAGGAAATTGAAGAGGATATTAGAAACAAAAAAATACACCTTGTTTTTGGAAAACAGTAATCAACACAGTGAAAATGGTCATATTTCCAAAAGTGTTATACAGATTTACTGTAATATCAATCAAAATTCCAATATCATATCTCACCCAGTTAGAGAAAAAATTCCTAAAATTCATTTGGAACTAGAAGAAATGTAGAATATTGAAGACAATTCTGCACAATAAAGGCAAGGCAGGGTGGAACACAATCCCTGACTGGAAATTATACAAAGTTAATGTGATTTTAAAAAAAACAGACCTGAGGACCAATGGAACAGACTGGAAGATGTGCAAACAACCCCAGACATAGTCTGACATCTTATCTTTTAAAAAATTTGTTTTAATTTTAAAAAGCAAAACAGAAATTAGGATAGAAAAAATACAGAATTTCAATTTAAAAGGATAGTAGGAAATGAACACTATTATTAATTGTATATTGTTATGATAGAAATCATTGTTCAGGTTACAAGATTTAGGCACAGCAAAAATCATCAATGAAAGCCCAAACAGTATTTTTTGATGAAATAACAGATTAGTAGTACAGTTATCTATCATATATATATATATATATATATATATAGTACAAGTACACATATATATATTTCAGTATACATAGATTATATGTATACCTATATGCATATAATTTTTTTCCTTTCTTCATTTTATCCATTCCTCTATCCCAGTTGTTTTTTCCTTTTGACCATTTTCTTTCCTTTTCATTATCTCAGAATCTATTGTACACTTTGGATCTCATTACTCTTTCAGTTTATTTTTTACAATAGGGAGACAATACGATATGTGCAAATGTGAATTTGATTTATTTCACTCATGATTATGGTCTCAAGTTGCCTCCATTTACTTATACCTCAAGATTACCTACCTCAAGATTATCCTTTTTATAGCTGAATAATATTCTGTTGCATAAAAATATGACAACTTTTTTATCCATTCTGCAGTTCATGAGCATTTGAGTTCTTTCCAAGATTTAGATATTACAAATTGTGCTGTTATAAACATGGGAGCGCATTTATTGCTGTGGCATGATGTTTTCAATATTTCTGGGAAAATACCCAGAAGGAGAATAGCAGGATTGAATGGGACTTCTAATCCTAGTTTTTGAGGAATCTCCACACTGATTTCCTTTGTGGTCATAATAGTCTACACTCCCACCAAAAGTGGAAAAGTGATCCTTTTTCCCCACAGTCTCACCAACATTTGTTATTGGTTGATATCTTCATTGTAGTCATTCTTTCTGGAGTGAGATGGAATCTTAATGTTGTTTTAATTTGCATTTCTTTACTGACCTGTGATGTTGAAATTTTATTCATGTATTTATTTGCTATTTGTATTTCTTCATCTGAGAAGTGTGTGTTCATCTCAAGGGTCCATTTTTGGATTGGGTCTTTGAATTTAGGGGGACTGTTTTTCAATTCTTTATATGTTCTACATATAAGTCCTTTGTCTGAGGGACAGATAGCTAAAATTCTTTCCCATTCTGTGTGTTTCATTTTCACCCTGTTGGTGTTTTCTTTTGAAGAGCAAAAACTTTTTAACAAGATGAGATTCCAGTTGTGGATTCTTTGAAGTATTTCCAGGGCAGTTTTGTGTTTTATTCATGAACACTTTCCCTAACCTTATGTCTTCAAGATTTCTATCTACCTTTTCTTCCAGTAGATTTAGTGTTTTTCTTTTAATATTTAGAATTTTGATCCACTTTGAATTTAGTTTAGTGCATGGTGATAGACATGGATCTGGTTTCAGTTGTGGAAAACCAACTTTCCCAGCAACATTTAATAAAGAGGCTTTCTTTCAGTGAACATATTTAGCCCCTGTGTCAGTGATAAGGTGGATGAGTGTCTTTGTAGCTGTGTCTGCATCCTGTAATCAGTGCCACTGATGCTCCAGTATTTTTATTGCTAGTATCATGCTGATTTTATCATGGTAGCTTTGTAGTACAAATTCAAGTCATGGATTATGATGCCTCCTGCCTTGGCTTTGTTGCCCATGATTGCCTTTGCTATTATAGGTCTCTTCTGTTTTGAAATAAATGTTATAAATGTTTTCTCTAGATCTGTGAGATATGCTAATGGTGCTTTGATCAAGATTGCATTGAATCTGTACAACTGTTTTGGGAGTATGGCCATTTTTACTGTTAGTTCTTCCTATCCAAGAAAAAGGGATATCATTCCATTTTCTAACATCCTCTTCAATATCCTTTCTTAAAGTACTAGATTTTTCAATGTATAGGTCTTTTATATCCTTTGTTAGGTTGATTCTGAAATATTTCATTTTTTGGATGCTATTGTGAAGGGTGTTGTTTCCATAATTTCTCTCTCAGTGAGTTTGTTTTTTGTATACAGGAATGCTATTGATTTTTGACTGTTGCCTTTGTATCCAGCTATATTGCTAAATTTGTATATTAACTCTGGCAGTATTTTGATGGAGTCTTTGGAGTCTTCTTTGTAGAGTATCATGTCATCTTCAAATAGTGATGATTTAACTTCTTCCTTTCCTATCCTTATGCTTTTTATTTCTCTCTCTTGTCTAACTGCTCTGACTAATGATTCCAGAACCATATTATACAGAAGTGCTGATAGTGGATATTCTTATCTTGTTCCTGATTTTAGAGTGAAAGCTTTCAATTTTTTCCCATTTAGTATGATGTTGGCTGTTGGTTAGTAATACATGGATTTTATCAGATTGAGGTAGTTGCCATCTATTCTGATTTTTGTAGGGTTTTTATCATAAACAAGTGTTGGACTTTATCAAAGGCTTTTTATGTATCCACTGAGATGATCATATGATTTTCATCTTTGACTTTTGATGAAGTGTATTGCATTTATTGATTTTCATATGTTGAACCATCCCTGTGTTCCTGGGATAAATCTCACTTGGTCATGATGCATTAATATTTATTAGGGACATTGGTCTATACATCCTGTTTTTTGTTTGGTCTTTCTCTGGCTTGGTATCAGAGTAATACTTGCCCCAGAAATAAGTTAGGGAGAATTGTTTCACTTTAAATTTCATTAAATAGTCTGCATTCCACCTCAAAAACTGAAAGGGTGCACATTGAATTTCAGTGCACAGCAAAGCATTATAACATTGCTCTCAGCTGGTAAGGCCTTACCCAGTGTCCCAAATCACCAGAGGATGTACCAGAGGATGCACTTGAGGTCCTATCTTGGCTATGACCAGCAACTCCTGGGGGGCCTGCAGCTGCCTGCATTCCACCTCACAGGTAAAAAGTGCACAAGGTGATTTCCAGCCCACAGGGGAGATTTGTTGCAATGCTCCAAGGCTGGAAATATAGGAAAATGACAAAACAAAAGAGCAAAATGAAATCTCAAACTTCCAGCCCATCCCAAGCAAGTCTAGGAGACATGAACAGAGAAGAAAATGTAAGCCATTCACTTGATACCCCTGAAATGATAACAGCTGAAGTAAGGAAATCACACTGGGAAGCTATAAAAGAACTCAGCTCAGAAATAATCTCCAGGACAAAAGAAAAAATTATGAATGTAATGAAAGAAATGATGAACACATCTAAAGGAAACATAGTTAAAAATTAAAGGAACAATGCAAAAAGATGGAAAACTGCAATGAACAATATAAGAAACAAAGAGAATGCATGAAGCAAATTAGAATAGATATACAGGAAATAAAAAATTCCATCAAAAATTGGCAAAATCACTTCAATGAAAGTGAAGATAGACTTTCAGACTGTGAAGACAAGAGTGAAGTTAGTGAAGAGAAAAGCAAAGATTTTTTAAAATAACAAGGAATTAGGAAATAACAATTCAACAGCTGCAAGATGATGCAAAGAAAAACAACATAAGATTGATAGGGATAAATGAAAAAGAAGGGGACAATGCAAATGATATTAAGAGGCTATTTACAGAAGTAATAGCTGAAAATTTCCCAAACATGAGAATGGAAACTGACAGAGAGATCAGTGAAGCATATAGAACACCAAATAGCTATAACCAAAATAAAACTACACCCAGACATGTAATAATCAACATCCCAGAAATCCAGCATAAAAAAGTATTAAAATCTCTTATAGAGAAGAGACAGATCACCTATAAAGGAAAGCCTGTCAGAATCACAGAAGACATCTCGAGACAAACAAAGAAGTCAAGAAAAGTATGGAGTAAAGTATTTCAGATCCTGAAAGAAAATGACTTCCAACCCAGACTGATGTTCCCTGAAAAACTGTCTTTCAAAAATGATGGAGAAATAAGATTATAGTGCAAAAAAATACAGTTGCAGAACTTCATGACCACCAAGCCAACCCTGCAAAGAACACTGAAAGACATTCTAGATACAATAGGAAATAAACCACTAAGCAAGGCAGACAATTAAACAGAATGGAAAAGTAAAGAATCAACAGTAGAAAGATAACATGTCAAAAATAAACCAATATATATCAGTTATAATCATTAAAGTAAACACTTTCAATTCACCAGTTAAAAGAAACAGACTGGCAGAGTAGATCAAGAAACAACATTCAACGATTTGCTGTATACATGAAAGCCATCTAACCCAAAAGGAAACTCATAAAATGAAATTCAAAGGAGGGAAAATGATAATTCATGCAACAGGAACCCCCCCAAAAAAAACCAGGAGTAGCAATGCTGTTTGCAGACAATGTGAAGTTCAAACCAAGAATGATCAAAAGAAATAAAGAAGGTCACAGCATAGGGGAAAACTTCAAGAGGAAGAGAAAACACACTTAAATATCTATGCACCAAATTTGGGAGCACCCAGTTATAGAAAACAAATATTAACAGAAATGAAAAATTAAATAAGCAATAACACAATTAAAACAGGAGACCTTAACATGCCATTGACACAACAGAACAACTAGACAAAAAATCAGCAAAAGAATAACAGAACTAAATCACACCTGTGAAGAAATACACTTAGTGGGCACATACAGTGTGTTCCACCCTACAACATCAGAATATACATTCTTCTCAGCAGCACATGGGACATTCTCTAAAATAGATCATACACTAGCTCAAACCACATGATTAAGTAAATGCAAAAGAATTGAAATTATCCCATGTTTGTTATTGTATCATAGCACCATGAAACTAGAAATTAATGCCAAAAGAAACTACAAAAATCCCACAAACACATGGAAATTCAATAATACACACCTGAGCAATCAGTGGATCACAGAGGAAATTAAAGAAGAAATTAAACAATATATACAAGCAAATGAAAATACAAATACAACTTTCTGGAACCCGTGAAATGTAGTAAAAGCAGTCCTCAAAGGGAAATTTATTGTGGTGAATTCCCATATCAGGAAAACAGAAGAAACACAAATAAACAACCTTATGTTGCACCTCAAACATACAGGAAAAAAAGAGCAAATCAAGCCAAAAGCCAAAAGAAAGGAAGAAATTATAAAGATCAGAGCAGTAATTAATACAATAGAGACTATGAAAACAATACAAAGAATCAATGAATCAAAAAGTTGGTTCTTTGAAAGAATGAATCAAATTGATAAGCCCCTAGCCAAACAATTTAAAAAGGAAAGAAAAAAACTCAAATTCATGCAATAAGGAATGAAAAAGATGAAATCACTACAGACACTGTGGAAATACAAGATCGTCAATACCTATTTTGAAAACCTCTACTCTCACAGGCTTGATAACACAGAAGAAATGGACAGATTTGTAAGAACATATGAATTACCAAACTGGATCAAGATGTAAAACTGCTGAATAACTCAATTTCAATTAATGAAACTGAAAGTGTAATTAAATGCTTACCAACAATGAAAAGCCCAGAGGCATTCACTGCAGAATTCTACAAGAAATGCAAAGGAGACTTAATGCCAACACTCCTCAAACTCTTCAATGAAATTGAAAGGGATGCAATTCTGCCTAACTCATCCCTGGAAGCAAATATTATTCTAAAACCAAAACCAGAGAAAGACCCAACCAAAAGGAGAACTACAGGACAATCTCCTTAATGAAGATAGATGGAAAAATGCTCAATAAAATACTGGCAAACACAATGCAGCAAATCATCAAGAAGATTTAACTCCAAGACCAAGTGGTATTAGTCAAAGGAATGCAGGGATGTTTCAACATATGCAAATAAATAAATGTAATCTACCATATCAATAGTGCCAAAAATAAGAACCACATGATCATTCTATAGATGTATAAAAAGGTTTTGATAAGGCCCAACATTTATTCATGATAAGAAGCTTACAGAAAGTTGGAATAGATGGTCTTTACCTCAATCTGATAAAAGTCATCTATGACAAACCAACAGCCAGCACCATATTAAATGGCCAAAAACTGAAAGCCTTTACCTTAAAATCAGGCACAAGAAAAGTATGTCCAGTATCACCACTCCTATTCCATATAGTGCTGGAAATAGTAGCCAGAGCAATTAGACAAGAGAGAGAAATAAAATGAGTAAGGATAGGAAAAGAAATTAAATTATCATTATTTGCTGGTGACATGATACTCTACATAGAAGACCCACAAAACTTGACTGAAAGACTGCTAGGTATAATAAATAAATTCAGTAATGTACCTGAATACAAAGTCAACAATCAAAAATCATTAACATTCCTATACACAAACAACAAAATAACTGAGAGAGAAATAAGAGAAGCCAAACACTCCACAATACCATCCAAAAAATGAAATACTTAGGAATCAATATAACGAAAGAAGTAAAAGATCTATTCAGGGAAAATCACAATACCCTGAAAAATAAAATCAAAGAGGACCTCAAAAATGGAAAGGCATCCCTTGTTCATGGATAGGAAGAACACATACTGTGAAAATGCACATTCTCCCAAAATTTTTACACATATTAAATGCAATCCCAATCAAAATACCACTACCTCACCAATGTAGAGAAATCATTCCTAAAATTCATCTGGAACCAGAAGAGACCTAGAAGAGCAAAGGCAGTTCTGAGCAAAAAAAGGCAAGGCAGGAGACATCACAATCCCAAACTTGAAGTTATACTACAAAGCTAGCATAATAAAGTCAGTATGGTAGTGGAATAAAAACAGACCTAAAGATGCAATCAATGGAATAGATTAGAAGATGCAACTATTACTACAAACACACTCAGCCACTTTATCTTTGATAAAGGGGCCAAACATGTTCACTGGAAGAAAGATAGTCTCTTTAATAAATGGTGCTGGAAAAATTCGTTCTCCATATCCTGAAAAGTGAAACTAGACCCCTGCTTATCACAGTGTACTAAACTAAAGTCAAAATGGATCAAAGATCTAAATATTAAAACAGAAACACTAAATTTACTGGAAGACAAAGTAGGTAGAAATCCTGAAGACATAGGGGTAGGTGGAGAACTCATGAACGAGAATCAAACTACACGTGAAATACTTCACAGAATCAATAAATGAGATCACGTGTTATTAAAAATTTTTGCATGTCAATAGAAATCTCCAGCATAGTGAAAAGAAAACCCACACATTTGGAAAGAATCTTAGTCAACCTTCCCTCAGACAAAGAACTTCTGTCTAGAACATATAAAGAATTTAATAAAATCAGACCCCCAAATTCAAAGACCTAATCCAAAAATGGGCATCTGAGATGAATACACAGTTCCTAGATGAAGCAATACAAAAGGCAAATAAATACATGAAAAAATGTTCAGCATAATCTTTCATTAGAGAAATGCAAATTAAAACTACATTGAGATTCCATCTCCCTCCAGAAACAATGGCCAGGATAAAGAAAACTATCAGCAACAAATGCTGGAGAGACTGTGGGAAAAAAGAAACTCTTCAGCACTGTTGGGTGTGCAGACTGGTGCAACCACTGTGGAAGTCAGTATGGAGGGTCCTCAAAAAGCTGGGATTGGCAGTCCCATTTTGGCCCAGCTATTCCACTTCTCGGCATATTCCCAGAAGAACTGAAAACATCATATCACAGTGATATATATGCACCCATGTTTATAGCAGCACAATTTGTAATAGCCAGATCTTACAAACAATGTAAACGCCCATCAACTGAGCAATGAATAAAAAAGATGTGGTATTTTTATGCACTGGAGTACTACTGAGCTATAAAGATTGATTACATTGTGATATTTATAAATAAATGGATGGAACTTGAGACCATACTCATAAGTGAAATAAATCAAATTGATAAGTGTAAATACCGTATAGTCTCCCTAGTATAAGAAATGGTAAGATTACATAAGATACAAAATCCTCAATAAATACAGTGAATGGATAAGAATCTGGTCAAAGAAGAAAAAGTAATATCTCAGGGATAAGGAGGAAAAAGAAAAAGGAAAGGAAAATAAAAAACATTCAAAATTGAATAAACACACTTGGGATAGGTAAGATGAATGTGCTACAAATTCTATAAGTTCTTGAAACAAAACAGTTAACATTCATAGGATTGGAACAATTTTGCATGTTAGTGTCTGGTGATGTAAGGAACTCTTTAAGATCATCATGTAAAATAACAACCCTTGTTATGCTCCTACCACCTTGTTTTGAATGCCTATATCATCATTCTTTTGGGCTCTTTGCTGTTGTTATTTGTCTGTCTATATTGTTTCTTGTTTTTATACTAATCTGTTTTATTTTGGGGGGTTTTTTGTTTGTTTTTCCCTCTAATACTGAAAGGATAGGTATACATGTAGAGGCTTATATGTGTGTAGAATTTCTCCTAAATAGTTTACAATAATCTATTATATTATGTGTGATGAAATGAACAGCTATTTTGAAGAAAAAAAGGCATTAATGTTTCCATATCATCATGCTGTGAAATCAAGTAATGCTTTTATTCTTTGTTCAGAGTGGTTTTAGTCTGTTCTGTATTGTTTAATTTCAACATACATGAACATATAGACAGCTATTTTGAAGAGAACAAGAGACATTACAGCAGCCATTTTTTATTTTCCTATTGTCTGGTTCTGGAGGCCTATAATGCCTTCATCACTCTGTTCTGATCAACTTAACACTATTTTGTTTTGTATGAATTCATTGTGTGTGAAGATATGGACAATTATTTAGAAGAAAACAAGAGATATGGTAGACACTGTTGATCTCCTGTTGTCTTGCTTTGAAATCTGTGTCACTTACATTGTTTTCTTCTGATCTGCTTTGTTCTGCTTTCTTATGTTTAGCTTTACCCTCTTTAAAATAGAAGAAATAAATTTCTTTAAAGATTTTGAGAAGTATTGTGGTTGAATCTTCTTTAAATTTATTGTATAATTCATCCATGAATTCATTGGAGCCTGGCCTTTTATTTGTATACTTATAATTACATTTTCAATTTCAGTAATTGATATTGGATTATTCAAAATATTTATATCTTCTTGATTCAACTTTGACAATTTGTATGTTTCTAGGGATCTGTCCATTTCCTCTGTGTTTCCCAGCCTATGTGAGTACATTTTATCAAGGTAGCTAGTGATAATCTTTGAATTTCCACAGGATCTGTAATAATTTCAACTTTTTCATTCCTTATTGCATGAATTTGAGTTTTGTATTTGTTTTTCTTTAAAAGATCCATTAGGAGTTTATCAAACTTTTTTGTTCTTTCAAAGAACCAACTCTTCATTAATTCTTTGTATTGTTTTCTTAGTCTAGATTGCATTAATTTCTACTGTGATCTTTATAATTTCCTCTCTTCTATGAGCTTTGGGCTTGACTTAGTCTTCTTTTTCTAGAAGCTTGAGGTGTAGCATTAGGTTGTTTGTGTTCCTTTCATTTTTCTGATGTGACAATTCATTGCCATATATTTCCCTCTTAGGACTACTTTCATTTTATCCCACAGGTTTTGGTGTATTGTATCTGCATTTTCATTGAATTGTAGGTATTATTTAATTTCTTCTTTAAGTTCATCTGTAACCCTTTGGTTGTTCGGGAGGGTGTTATTTAATTTCCATGTGTTTAGGAAAGTTTCACAGCTTCTTTTGCGATTAATTTCCAATTTCAGTGCATTGTGGTCAGATAATATGCATGGGATAATATCATTCTCTTTGCATTTACTTAAGAATGTTTTATGGGCTATACATTGTCTATTTTAGAGAATGTCTCATGTGCAGCTGAGAATGTTTATTCTGATGTGGTTGGGTGGAACACTCTGTTAAAGTCTAGTAAGTCCATTTGGTCACAAGTTTGATTAAGTTCTATTATTTCTTTGTTGACTTTTTGTGTAGTTGATCTATCTCTTTGTGACAATGGGGTATTAAGTTCGCCCGTTACAATAGTGTTATTGCCTATTTGGTTTTTCATGTCTGTTAGTATTTGTCTTATATAATTAGTTGCTCCTGTATTGGGTGTATATATATTCATGATTGCTATCCCTTCCTTTTGAATTTTCCCCTAACTGGTATGTACTGACCTTGTCTGTCTGATTTGGATATAGGATATAAAGGAAATCATATTAGAAATGACCTCAGAGGTAAAGAAAGAAATGATAACCTGTTTTGTTATCCCTTCCTTTTGAATTTTCCCCTAACTGGTATGTACTGACCTTGTCTGTCTGTTTTGGTTTGAAGTTCACATTGTCTGCAAACAGAAAAGCTACCGCTTCCTTTTTCTGGGTTCCAGTCATATGGAATATTTTTCCATCACTTGCCTTTTAGTCTGTGAGTTTACTTTTGAGTCAGATGTGTTTCTTGTATACAGCATATTGCTGTATGCTGTTTCTTGGTCCATTCTGTCAACCTATTTCTTTTAATTGGTGAATTGAGGCCATTTACATTGATGGTTATAATTGATATGTACTGGCCTAACTTTGCCATGTTATTTTCTTGTTGTTGGGTTCTTGCTTTTCCATCTTATTTAATTGCTTAACCTGCCTGGTGGTTTCTTTCTGTTGTTGTTCTGGTACTTGTAGTCATTTTCATCTCTTTCTAGTATGTCCTTCAGTACTCTTTCTAGGGTTGGCTTGATGGACATCAATTTCTTCAGTTGTTCTTTATCATGGAAGTATCTTATTTCTCCATTAATTTTCAAAGGAAGTTTTGCATGGTACATCAATCTGAGTTGAAAGTTGTTTTCTTTCAGGGCTTCAAATACTTTTTTACAAGCTTGTCTTGATGT
>PVJX010039907.1:0-15507 GCA_004027295.1 Dolichotis patagonum | reverse complement strand
CTCTCTGGCTCTGGTGGGGAACATGGTGTGCTGTTCAGACTTTGGAGAAGCTTGCGTGCTGGTTTCCTGATGTGAACTGGGCTGTTCTCATTGTTGGAAGAACTCCGGGACCTCAGTGTCACTGAGGATGGCTGTGGTACTTTCGGGGAAGCGCTTTAAGCGCTGCTTCCTGACTGCAGTGCAGAACCCTTGACCCACTGGCACAGATTCTTCATCTCGCTGGCACAGACATTCTAGCTTCCCCCACTGACCTTTAGGCCTTCCCAGAACAGATCCATTAAACAGACTTGCTTGAGATATTGTCATGGCCTCTAGATCTTCAGCTGAACTCATGCAGGACACTGCCATGGGATCTGGGTCCTCAGCTGCATTCTTTGGATCTTAGTGTGTCGATGGATCTCCCGAACTCTTTCTTTTGTATTTGACTCTTTGGGTGACCATTTATAAAATAATTCTATAAATTATGTGTCACGTATGTAAATTGTTTTCCGAGCAAACCCTGACTACAACAGGTCGTACACGTGAGGTTTTTCCACAGATGAGGAAAACGCAAGTATGTTACTCAGAGAATGGAATGATAAGGGAAGAGGATGGTCATATTGTCCACCAACAGGAAGATTTTAAATATTACACTTGAAAACACAAGAAATAATGAGAAAGAGGTCCATTATCTTGCATTTTTCTTTACATAACCAATACACATTTAATTTTATATTTTCAGAAATCTGCAGTGTTGCTAAACATACTGACAAGAGTAAATGTGCTAGATATCTCCACTTTCTTGTGCTAACATTTGGTGATGTTTACAGGAACTGAGAAGTTACTAGCCTTGCAAGAATACAAGATGAATAGAAGGATGCAGGCAATGTAATTATTCACTTGTATCATTAGGTACTCAAACACTGTTACAGTGTTACTGAAATGTGTGCTAAGGAAAGTAGTAAAATACTTTGATTTAACTTTTAGGAGATATTTTAAAATTTTCCCTCACCATGTTTTATTCACTGATTTTGAGAAAACACTGGATGACCAAGTGCCTACATCTTGTCAGACATCGTCCATTTCCCTTTGGTAAAAAATGAAGAGTTTCAATTGTTGATAAGCCTTATGTTTTCTATGAAAAGACCTAGCTCCCTGAACAGATGGTAGACTGCAAGATTTTACCACTTTTCTAAAATATTCTTTGTAAACTAGGAGTAGTCTCATTTCATTCTGAGAGGAAGAATCAATGAGTGGATGATGAATCAGGCATCATTAACTATAATTTTAAGAACATCAAAAGCAACAATGTCTTGAATAGCAATTATAAATATTAGATAATCTTTTCCATTTGAAAAGACTTTCCAAATGTGTATAGGAATATCAAAAAAGTACTAGGACGTGACAATGAGGACTATATTAAGTGGCAAAAATTGTGCATGTAATTTGAATACAGGCCATTCCAGGCATTTGATAAGTAGTATTGTTGCATAATTTTTCTACTGATGCTGTTCACAGATTTCCCATTAGTTTCTTCTGACAGCCATCTATTCTAATAGACTCTGTAACCTTGGCCTATTTTCTTCTCTACTCTATTATTCTTTTCCTTACAACTGTTTTTGCTGGATATTTATTCTTTGCTTGGCTTATAAACAAGCCCAAATTTACTTCAAATTTAGCTTTTTTAAGTTTACTGTTTCTTTTTATAATATACAAATTCTTCCAAATTACTAGCTTAAACAACCACTGTTTTATTTTGCTGGGGGATTTCATGAGTCAGGCAGGAATTCAGACTGGCCATAGCAGCCACAGGCTCTGTCTGCTCCAGGTGGTCTGAGATCTCAACAAGGAAGTCATCATACCTAGGAATGACTAGAAACTCTGAAACCAGAAGCATCAGAAAGCATGTTACTTCCATGATTGGCATGTGGGATAGCTCAAAGCCTGGATGCACCTGAAACTTGTGATCATATCACATGTACTTCACATTTCCACATGAATTTGGGCTTCCCGTGGCATGGTGGCTGGCATGTGACTGCATAGCCATAACCAACATCCAGAAAATGACACTGCAAGGGGCCCAGCCACAGGCCACATGGTCTTTTAGGACCTGGCCTCAGAGATCATCTGCTGGAGTTTCCACTGTGTTCTAATGGTGGTAATCGTCATAAACCAGATTCAAGGGTGTAAACTTTCTAGGTGCACATTTTAAAATTTAAAACTGTTCTTAAATAAACTTTTCCATGTCCAAATTTCCATTAATTCAATTGCAATCTTTCCTTTAAGTACCAAATTTCGTTAAAAACCGCTTTGTAATTAATGTCCCTGTGACTTAGCAGCGGTTCACTCTGTAAACCTAGCGCCTGCCACTCGTCAGTGTCACTCTTCTGTTACTCAACAGTTGCTCTCCGAAAGCCAGGTAGCAAGCTGTGCAGTCTTCGTGATAGTCATCATAACCTGTAAGCATGCATTTTACTTAATATATTTCCTATGTAGTCTTTACAAGACAATAACTCTAAAAGGTATGCTCCCTTTCTTATGCCACAAAAGTATGACAGAAAAGATTAAATAATTTTTCAAAGATTACTCAAAGTAAAAATAGTTTGGGCAGGAAAATAACCTATGATTTATAATATTAACAATGCCTAACGTCTGTGACTAAACAAGAGATGGTTTGCCAGCCTGAGGCTGGGGATATAGGTCAGGTCAAAGATCCTGACTCAAACCTCAGTATGATACAAATGTTAATTTTATGCAGTTATCAAAGACATTAGTATCTTCGCTTATACTTTTATGTATACTTGGGAAGGGGTGCAAAGACTTTTCTGCTGTAAGCAGAGAGCAAACTGGGCTTGTCTGAGTGTTTTTGACTGAGGTATGGCATCACTTTTATTAAGTGTGTTTTATTTTCTAGGTCTTGTAAAACTGAATGAGTGTAATTCATTACTTTCTACCCCAGTCCAGCTCTGTCTTGTCTCTAGTTGTGTATTTGATGTACATGACAGAATAGTTACAACTGCCAGCAAACATTTGGAAGAGCAAGTAACAAAGTAGCCATCTTATTGATTTTCACATAATGGGAAGAAGCTGAAACTGGAAACCATAGCAATAAAAAGAATAGCAAATTGGTCAAGCACAATTAGAATGATGAATTATAGGTCCTTGTTGGTTAGATTTATGGGAGAGATCCAGTTGGCTAAGGAAGAGCTTTAAGAAAAGAGAATTTCAGCCATTGAGTAAGAAAGTCAGTTCTATGAATGGATGGATAAATTATATATATATATATATATATATATATATATATATAACTAAATTAATTTTATATAATTATTCAGTACATATATTATTATTATTCAACATATTATTATTCAATCTTTATAAACGGAAATTCAAACCTATGCTACCACAGGGATGAAACGATATAAGTAAAACACAAAGAGAAAACTGTTTCATTATTTATCTTTTAAGAGATGCTTAGAATAGTCAAAATCATAGAGACAACAGTTGAATGGTAATAGTCAGGACCTAGGAAGACGGAGAATGGAAGTCATTTTTTAATGGTTACAGACTTTGACTTTTACAAGATGAAGAGTTCTAGAGATCCGTGATTGTAATGATTGCCCAAAATGATGAATGAACCAAGTATTAATTACCTGTGTATTTAAGAATGGTTACAATGGTAAATCTTACATTATGTGTATTTTAATGCAATTAAAATTTGGAAATAAAAATAACATTATTTCTTTGTGATCTCTGTTTCAGTCACACAGCTTCTTCTAAGCTAAGAGGTAGGGTATAAGAGTAATAAAATATATCCAGGGAGGAAAATATCTTCCATTTGTATGTGAATTTATGTAGGACAATAGATGAGAAAAGATGATAGTGAAGGGAAAGTAAGACTGAGGTTCAGAGAGTACTTAAATTACACTGAAGTGTATATGAGATGTATGTTCATTTCTGTACACTCTTAAAGTGCATCACTTGTACAATAATTTAGTATCTATTCTACTTTCACATATTTTTACTTTCTTTATATATAGACCACTTCTTACTTGAGGGGAAGGCCAAGAATTTTTATTTTGTTTTATTTTTTGAGATAAGATTTCACTTTGCAGTTCAGGCTGGCCTTTAACTTTATAGACCATGCCATCCCTAAACTCAGAAATCTTCCTGCCTCAGCTTCCCTAGTGCTGGTATTACAAGCACGTACCATCATGTCCAACCTAAGTATGTTTGATTAATGTTTGAAAGAAAAGAATATTTTATTTCTATTAACTCCCTATAATATAACACACTATTTCACATGACTGATGTCCAATAATTCCTCAGTGACTTTAGTTGCATTGTGTTTCGGTATTTGAAAGAGAACTGCATAAAGTAAATGCTAAATTAGCCAGAAGAATATTGCATGCTCTTCGAGGTTACTTATGCTGTCTGTTTTTGTTACTTTCTCTCCCATGAGACACAATACCTGATAGCAACAATTTGATAGAGAAGAGGTTTGTTTTGGATCATGGTTATAGTCCATGGTCAACAGGGTTCAAGGCAGAAATAACATGGGAAAAAACTGTTCACATCATGGAAAATAGGAAGCAGAGGGAGCAGGAAAAGCCAAGGAGGGAGAAACACTTTTGCAGGCCAGGGTGCAGTGATCTGCCTTTTCTGAACCACCCCACTGCCTTGAAGCTGCCAGCCAACCAAGCCCCGCAGTTCAATCACCTTCCAAAGCCTTATTTATGAGTGTATGATGCCTTTGGGGGCCCACCTTCAGATAAGTGACAGCAATGGCTGACAGATATACCAAGGGGGTCCCAGCAGTGAAGGGTATGTGTCTGTATATGCATGACATGTTAGAGAAGGTGCATATTAGCAGCTAAGCAACAAAAATGTACACTCCTAGACAATATGAATGTCTTCTAAATGTCTTCATTTTGCAATGAAAGTATATCACTTCATATATCTAATTTAAAAATAAACATCTAAATTTGAGACTGACCTCCTTATAACATGAAAAGAATGCAAATAGAACTAACAGGTGAGGTTGGGGGCATAGTCTAATTTGAGAGAAAGTAGTGGGAAAAATACAGGAGGACAATGCAAAAGATACATAAAAATATTAAATGCAGAAAATTATGGGTTTTATAGTAAATGTTTTTTTTTTATTTTTAATATTTTCAAATACCAATCCTGGCTTTGTAAAAAAAAAATGTGATCAGGAGAAACTGCATACTCCAAATTTGCAAGTTAGAATAAGTTAAACCATGTAAAATAATTTAAACATTTTGATGCTCCAGGTCACATGAGGGAGATTGCAGATACAAATCCCAGAAATCATTACAATAAATCAACATAATTTCAGTTCCTCCTTTAAGCAATGCTGAAGTTGATCCTACAATTCTGCTTGTAGGTTTAGTACAACTCAGTAAATAAACATGTTCTTCCCTCCACAAAATATCTGCTTCTAGAAGGCTATAAAACAACTGATAAAGACAGCTTCCACATTTAAAAGTATTTTAAGATGTTTAACCCTCTATGATCACCAATCTCGAGTTTCTGTGTCAAAAATGCTTTCCAATTTCAATCAACTGTTTCTTGTTGGGCACATATTGAAGTCAACCAACCAAGATAGGGCCAAAAATAATGTTCGCCTCCACCTTAACTGCAGTGTCACAAGGCTCTTTCAGAATGGTGTTCTCCCACATAGATCAGATAAACATAGTATTAGTAAAATTAATTGATTTATCTGGTGTTTTGATGAAGTTGATTTTAACACATTGATCCAACCTTTAAGGAACTCCTGATATCTTAAAGAGTTACCTAGGCAGCAAAATGTCTGCCCATCGATGGAAAATCTCATACAATGTTGTTGTTTTACTATGATTTTTTGGTGGTCTCTTGTTTAATCTGACATTTGCTCATTGAGAATTCAGTAAATTGTGAACTCTGTGAATTCTATCAATTGAGATCACATTACATAGGGTGGAGGTTAAGACACCTATGTTTGAGAATATGTATTTCTTGAAGTCAAGGAGAGTGTAGCTTAAAGCAAATTATAAAAGTATAAGAAAAAATGACATTAAAATGATTTGGTGTACATTAAATATCCATACATGTATAGAGATGTCTGTAAAAGTGTCCACGAAAACTTGTGTATCAAACATCATTTTAAAAAGCATATGAAAAGGTAAAAATTTTATATGCAAAAGATATAAATGATTATGCCATATTTGGAAATATGTAACTTTTGAATATTATTGAAACATTGCATAAAACATGTGAAAATTGCACAGTTTAAAAGCAACGTATGTCTCCTATGGCAATTGACACAATGCCTTTTCAATAATAGTAACCATTAGCAAATATAGACCATGGAAAGAAATCATCATATGGTGGTCTTATTTCTCTGGCAGCGCTGTGAAGGTTTATTTAGTGTATGAGATTACACATAAAGTTACTCGAAGGAAAGCTATTGCCTCTACAAAGAGCTGGAAAAGATAAATTAAGGAAGTTAAATTAATAAAATTTAAACACTGATTAATCATTAAATAAAATTGTTCAAAATGAAGGAGCCATTTTCAGATCAGTATTAATAGCTGGTTGGTTGATGATTATTGTGCTATTTAACGAAACTATTAATGATGGGTAGTTATTTTTGCAATATATTAGCCTTGAAACATTTCTGGACTCATTATGGTCATATCAATCTTACTTGATAAATCAATAATATCGATCCATTCAAACACACATGATTTTTTAATTTAATTGATTATATAGAAACTAATGGCTTTCCACAGTTATTTTAACAATCATGAGAAATGGTAGTTATAAAAGTACTTGAAATAATTTATAAATGGTTTATATTCCTGTCAATTACTATGATTTTACAGTGTCAATGAGATTTTGAATTTAAACCTATTGCAAAGATGAACTATAAAATGTTCTACCCCAAAATGTCTACTATTATTAAGCTTTATTGCCTATTTGGTCATATCAGTGCATGTGAAGTCTCACTGGTGTGAGCAAAATCGCTTTTGTTTCTATATTTTATTGAAAATCTGCACTTAAGTATGATTGGATCAAGTACAGCCTTGAAACTAGAATAGTTATTGAACCAAATGGGAAAACAGTGTGATTATTAGAGAAGTACAATGGAAACAGGCTTTGAATACCAAAGAATGTTGACAGAGAGTAGATGTGTGACTTATTTTCTTATTATTTTTACAGCAAGAATGTTGACTTAAAGAATCCTCATTCATAATGAGGTAGTCACTGGGCCCATGACTCTCATTATGAGTGGATGAGAAAGAAACAACACTTTAGAGCAAAACTTTGAAAAACCCTGCCTGTTTTGGAATGTTGAGCTAAAAAATATTTTCATGATGCTGCCTCTAGCCAGTGCACTAAACTAAGTGTAATGTCAGCAGGTTTCAGCTGTTTGACAGATCAGTAGGGAACATGAAAAACTACTGGATAACACTTACTTAAAGCAACAGTTATTTTATTGTTGGATATTGCTAGAAATTCAGCACACTTTGAATCGATAAGACGTATCTGCCCTAATAGTATAACTGCTTTTCACTCATCATTTATCAACACAGTTTTATTGTTCAGCTGTGGTGATTCTGACAGCAGAGGAGATGGTGGCAAGTGAAAGACCAGTTTGTTAGCGACATCACCAAAGATGAAGAGGCAGGTCACGTCATGAGAAGCTGCCAGGGGCAGCACTCCAGGTTAGGTCCAGAGGCAGTGGGATGCAGGGGTGAAATGTGAGCGAGATTTTCATTGTGGTTTTCATGGCCAGGGAATAGAAAGGGAAGGCTCGAAGCTTCGGAAGGAACTAGTCAGAATAACCTGTCCTTGGGCCGGGGCCTGGTGGCCCTTGTGCAAGACCCTGACAGAGGAAGTGGTGGCACTGTAGATTGTGTGTCCACTGGCTTCCATGTCTAGTGAGTCTTGGATGATCTCAAGGAACTGGCTGACTTTGGGAGGAAGCAGACTTTTGGATGTCATCAAGGTCCCAAATGGCAAAGCAGTGGAAAACCAGAGACTAAAAAATGCATGATTAGCACACTCACTGATGCCCACATCTCTATATTATTCACCCACTAAACAAGAAATGAAAAAGAGAAAAAAGCAACAATAAATTGTGTTGATCTTACTAATTATGAGTCCTCTGGACCAGCGCTAAGCTTGTGGCAAAAGTCAATGGAGCCTGAACATCTGAAAATTCATAATTGTTAAGATATTGTTTTCCAAAGACTTTTTCAAGGCCTCATTTAAGAAACTGTAAATACTGTAAACAAATATTCTTTTTCCTGTATGCTTAGTGAAGTAGTACCATATGCTAGCATCTACAATTGTCTGAGAGAACAAGCACTCAGAAAGAAATTGAGTTTGTTTCTTTTAACTTCCAGTAAGGTAACCTACAACCTACTTACAGCAGATGGAAATCCATTCCACTCTAAAGCAACTAATAACTATTACAGTGGACTTCTCTAAGGGAAACCATGCCAGTCGTCTTCCTGCATGTCTGGTATTGGTCACCCAAATGTGAGGTAAAGTCTTCATAGAGGCTTTCTAGACAAGACAGGCCTCATACCTAATGCTCAGTTGGACTTTATAGGACTGCTCTACATTTGTTACAGTGACTTTGTTTTACTAAAATATATATCTAAAATGTTTGAAAATAAGTTTGTTTGTGGCTAGTAAATATTCTAATGACTATACTATATTTCAGACCAAGAATATGACCAGCTGAAAAGCTTTGCCTTTAGAAGAACCAAAAGATGTGTACTATAAACATTTGACTATTCAACAAATGTCTATTGAATATCAAATTATATTAATGTTTAGGCTTAGCTACTACAGGTGTAAAAAGATCAGTGTTCATTACAGTATCTGCAATTATCCCTGAGAAACTTGGAGTCATTTTTAAATATTAACATTTTAACTTGGTAGTTCCTGAAACAAGAATACTTTGATACAGTGCTAGGGTTCTCAGATCACGAACATACATTTTAGCAGTGCGTGTTACAAGCTAATCCTGAAGTTAATTAATAAATTGGTTGAAATAGCAGTTTGATTAAAATCTCAGGTGCACTAATTCGCTTTCCTAGTGCCCTTTAATTAAGGCTTTAATAGAGTCTGCAATTACTTGCAAATTTTTTCTTTGTCTTAAATATTTGTGCTTCGTTCCTTAACTTTCAAAACTCCTTCAACTCATGGAAGCATAAAACCATGGCTCTAAAAGAGTAAGTTGAAATAAAAATAAAATAGTCATTTTCCTCTAATAAGAGAAACAAGAACTATATGCTTTTAAAATGTTCATTGTAATTTAATTAGGAAAACAGCTATTTACTTCATCTTATGGAACTTCACTATTATTATTTATTTTTGGAGAATAAGGCTGTATTCTACAGGTATTTTCAATTTAAAACTACTTTGTATCTAACAATTTGAATATAAGATATTGTTCAAATTTATGTTTTCTGTGATCAAGTTTTAAACTTAAGAGCAGAATTTGTAACTTTGTATCATCTTGTTTTTGATTATTTTCTAAACTTTCAGTCTGTTTAAAGAACTGTTTCAATGTTCTTTACATAAATGTGGCACTCAGTTATTCAAACACAAGCGAGCAAGTACACAGACTTCTTTTGAGGTGTTTTTATTTTAAATAAGTAGGTATTTCCACATTAAAAATGGGAAAAGCGCATTCTGTGTCTAAATGATCTGGAAAAACAATTTCCCTCCCACCTACCCACGAAAACGTTCTTTCAGAGAACTGAGTCTGTTGCTAGGAAACATGTCGAAGATTAAATCAAGAAACCTTGAGAATGCTGTGCAAACAGGAATCAAGCTACACATTAGAAAGTATGAAAGTGATACAAAAAAGAAGACAGAAAAATCAAAGATTGTAAGATGTATAATTAGGCAAATTATGAAATTAGGCAATATAAGAAATAAAAATATATACTTGCGTGTTTTGAAGCCAGTTGCATAGATACAAAAGATCAGGTTTAGGGAAATTCACTGATGTAGTATTGCATGTTTTGGAAGTAGAGTCATTTCAACACTGGTACAATAGCAGCTAAAAAGGGACTAAAAAGTGATATTAAGTCATTTTGTCTAGTGAAATATTTTCAAATGCATTTGGACCATATTCACTTTCCAAAATTGTAAAGTTACATATCACATGGAAATAATAAGGTTTTTAACTTGTCACTTAGTCATCATGTAAATACTTAGGAAAATGAATAAAATGGTAACCTCAATTTGATTTATTTATATAGGGCCAAATAGATATTTAGGTTACTATATTATCAGAAGAAAAATATTTATAGATAAAGGAATTAAATTTAAAATGTATTGGGTTTAGAGGCAATATCTTTCTCACACCAATGAAAGTATGTTTAATTATTTTTGAGCACATTTTAAAAGAAGAAATGACAATTTCCAGAAAAATCTTGCCAATAATAATGAAACTAGGTTTATAAGGTGAGAATGAAGAACCACTGAGACCAGAGCCCCCAAAACAGAAATTACTTTTTCCCCTTTGCACTTGCACAGTTGTGCTCTTCTCCTTTTATGCTGTTATTTCTCACTTCGTGGAATTCATTGTGGTAAAATATTTTTAGTTTGTTGTCATTTTGGGCTCTTTAAAGAGCAAATAACCTGTTCTTATATCTTGATGTACTTTCTGTGTATCTACTCCATCACTGTAGTCATATTAAATAATAAGAAAGTAATAAAAATATGCCTTTATATATTTGGAACCACACTTCTTTGCTGAGAAACTATAGAATCAAGATGACTAGAGAAGCAAATATTTGCCTCGAAAATATTCTTAGAAATAGTAGGTTTTAATTTGTGAGCCATCTTCTAGAATTTACTGGGTATGTCCTTTGAAATGTACTACTAATAAAAAGCACATTAATTAATGAATGACCATATGTAGCAACCAACTAAATAACAAAAATGATGAATGGTTCTAAATTCAAAAGATTTTTAATAGCAATATCATGCTACAAGTAGAAAATTACACTCTATGAAACTTTGTTTTATCTATAATTCTTCAAAATATTCTATAAAGTTACCTCCTGGCTGTGACTAAGGTGTATATAAATAACAAATGAATTTTATGCTTAGTCTTTGGCTTCAACTCCAAGATCTTATTTATTTATATGCAAATATTCTATAATCTTAAAAGTCTTAAACCCAAAATATTTCTGATCTCAAGGTTTTGAGGTGAGGAACACACAAACTCTAGCAGAGAAATGCTTTGTTCATTTCATGTAAAATATAAATCCTATTATAATTATAATATTTTCAGTCTTCTCAATAAAATTATATGGAATAGAGTTATAAAATGAAGAAGCGGATAATTAAATGGGACTTAATTTCATTTATAATAATTTTAAGATAATCACACAGGTGATGAATTCAGAGATTCTTTTGTCCATAATCAACCTTATAGATAGGCTATTAATGTCAAATATCAAAAATTGTTATTTGAGTAGCAACAGGAGCATCATAAATATTAGTTGTCTGAACTGAGGCAACAAATATTTAGATAATAACTCTTACTTTGCTTAATAAAACCAGGCCTTTCAAAAAATTATCTCAAATTACTTCTGGTTATTAAAATTAGATTTGGCAGATAGGGGAAAAGATTGAGAGTTATCTTCCAAGGAGAATGTTCTGTAATTGAAGTTACACTTAAAAACATGAGCGGTATTTAGCTGCATGGAATGAGCACTGAGCTGGAGGAGTGCAGGAAATGAGCCAAGTGAGGAGGAAGACTAAAAGGAACAGAAAGGATGCTATTACCTAGTCCAGGTGTTCTGACCGACAGCCCTCTAAGAAGAGAGGCTCAGTCTCTGTTCAGATTAATATAATTATGTGGCTCCCACCCCCATATCAGAACCAATATACACATCACTTTTAGAAAAGCGAAGTCCCTGGTGTTGCATAGTCTTGGGAAAACAGAAATAAATACGGAATCAGTCTCATGTGTTTGTCTATCAGGCTTATTAGAAGAATCTTACCTCAACCTGGTCATAAAAAAATGAGACTATATTTTAATTATTCCTCTGTGTGAATGCCATAATTTTCTATTTAGAAGAGACATAGTAGGAAAATGTTTACTTTGCCACAAAACAACAACACAGCTGAAATGAGTAGTCTGTGTTACTTCGTTGGTCCCCCGTTTCTCATGGTGACTGTGGAAAGAACTTTCTAGCCCAGAACACTGCCTTCAGCCCTGGCCCAAAAGATCTGGCGTTCATTTTTGTGCTGTTAATATTTTTGAAACACAGGTTTTATTATGTCAATGTCTTGAATAAAATCATTCAAATATTTATTATTAAAAATTATGAATTCCTGAGCATGACATTCAAAACTCCATAATTTTTCATTTAGTTATATTTTATGTATATTTGTATTTGTTTTTATCTCCCCCACATTTGCCATGTCTTCCAGAAAAATCTAGTCTCATTTAGAAAGATAGTGTTTCTCACAACAGGCAAATAGAATCTTCAACCTTTTAAGGACTCTCCATCTGTCTCTGTCCACCTAGCAAAAATCAACTATTGTGGTCAAAATTCTGTCAAGCTGTCTTCTCTTCAAGACCTTTGCTGATTTGTGCTGAGAAACTGGTGAATATTTTATGTGATATATGTCCATCTTAAATTTTATATATATACTGGTTTCTGGCTACAATAAAATTTATTTTATTGTACATATACATACATACATACTGGTGTTACATATATATGTTATATATATGCTGGTTTTATATATTATATATATATACACTGGTTATATATTATATATTATATATTATATATTATATATTATATATTATTATATATATAGAGAGAGAGTTATTTTCATTATATTTTGTAGAAGCATGAGTTATACAGCCCAACAGGTGGAAACTTCATAAACTGTACTCAAAACAAAGTAAATAAATAAAAATCAGGATTCATAAATATCCCAGTGTATCTTCTTCACATATAAAGCTAGTTCCAATTTCTAAAGTTTTATGAACCTTAATTTTCTAAATAAGCTTCAATATATGAAATCTTTTCTTCTTAAAAAAGTTAAGACACTTTTCTATCCTGCAAATTTATAGCAGCTACAATTATAACCTAATCTAGAACAAAGTAGCCATGGTTATTTTAAGCTGAGAGCCAGCTTTAAACACCTTTACCAGTTCCACTTAATGTGTCCCACACCGAGGTCTCTACCCTTTGTAGGCAAAGAACTTCAGACCCTCATCCAGTTAGAATGCGTTTGTCCTAAATCACATTATTACAATCATGCATTCAATTACTGTGTTCATATTATGTAAAGCAAATTTAGTGAGAGAAAAAAATATTAGAACTAAAAATAATTCACTTTCTAGAAACTGATAGCTCACACTGCCAGCACCTTTTCCACTTCACAATTAAAGAAACAGAAATAAAATGTTTCTACATTTATTTACTCTTTTACTATCAGTCTACTGATGATCTTCTACATATCACTACATATAAAAAGAACTGTCTGCGTTATTTGAATTGTAAAATATAATTTTAAAAACTAATTTTGTTTGTTTATTAACTGATAAGAATGTAAAAGTTTACATATTTAAGGGTACCGTGTGATATTTCAAAAAAATGTTACATTCTGTCTTACTAAATCAAGGCAAACAAATCTGCTTCTTCAAATACTCATCATTTATTTTTAGTGAAACACTCTTACTCCTTTCTTTTTTAAAATATATTTTGTATTATTATTGCTACTTCTGTGCATGATAGAACACTGAAATTTTTATTCCTATGTGACTTAGCACTGATTGTTCAGTCTTTTCTCATCTCTCTCCCAGGTTTTGGTCTTCACTATTCTGATGGCACCTCCCATGAAATCAACACTTTATCAATTCTACATATGAGTGAAATTGTTAGTTCATTGTCTTTCTGTGGGTCATTTATTACATTTAACATAATAATCTCCAGTTTTAGCAACAGTGTTATAAATGAGGGTATTTCATATATTTTAAGGTTGAATATTATTCTATTGTGTATATGAGCCATATTTTATTTACATGTTCATATGCTGATGGACATTGACATTATTTCCATCTCTTGACTACAGTGAGCAGTGTTGTGATAGACAAGATTGCACGTATCTTTCCAACATACAAATTTCATTTTCTTTGCATGTCTGTCCAGTAGAGGTATTGCCAGCTCATATGATAGCTTTATTTAAAAACATCTCAAATAACCTTCATAAATTTATATTCCCACCAGCAATATGCAATTGTCCCTTTTCTCTGTATCATTTCCATTTCTCATTATCTTTTCTCTTTTTGATAATAGCCACTGTTACTGAGAAGATGGCTCATTGTGATTTTAGAAATGAAGAGATTTTGAAGTCCCAGACTATTGTGATATTTAATTTTTCAAGTGTACAGCTGAAAAATGTCTTCTTAAAACATTCCGTTGTATCCTGTAAAGGCAAAGTACTGACCATTTTGTTTTCTCACGTGGAAATATGGAAACAGAATTTTATTATCACTATTTGTAAAGCAGGCTGCAGGTGTCCCTATCACTTCTGCATTCTTACCCATTATCCTTTCCTTACATGAAGATTCAGAAAATAAATTTGGTGTCAGATGTTTGTTGAAAATATTGCCTGCTCCTTGTTGTAATGAAATTTTAGTAGGTAGGTCTTCCTTTTACCCTCTGTCTTAAAAAGAATAGGCGGAATACTCTTTCCACAATCAGACTTGTGCCCAACCTTCCTGTGCTTCCCAAAGGCACTATCAGAGGGTTGCAGAAACAAGGAAAGGAATTATATCCTCCTTTTTACTTTATGTTTTTATTAATTTGATCTACGATTCTTCAGCTTCCTTTTATCTACTGTAACTTTTTATTGTCCTATATTTGTTTTATAGTAAAATAAAGCTTACTTTTTAAATCAATAATAATTAGTTTGCATATTATAAAAATCTTGATTAATTAAAGGGAGCATACATTATCTGGAATGTTCTTGGAAAGCATGACAAAGTGTTTCCTTTTAAAAATACATTTATTCAGCCCTTCATTTATTTATTAGATACTTTCAGGGCATCTATTTTGTGTGCATTGCAGAAGAGTTTATTTTCACAGTGGTTAGACAACTAAATCAAATAATTGAATAAGAACACTTAATTATCTAAGGGAAAACTTTCATTTTGTTGTATGTTATCTAGATCATTCTCTATAAGTGAATAAAATTCTAAGAATTTTTTAGTATTCTAAATAAGAATAGAATGGCTTGTGTTTAATATAATGTGCTCTATATAAACAATTTTTCTTGGCTTCTGCATTATAGACACAATCAATTTTGTGGAATAGATTGGAAGATACAACCACAACTGCAAACTCACTGAACCACCTCATCTTTGATAAAGGGGCCAAACATGCTCGCTGGAAGAATGACAGTCTCTTTAACAAATGGTGCTGGAAAAATTGGCTGTCCATATGCAGAAGACTAAAACTAGAC
>PVJX010039906.1:0-15501 GCA_004027295.1 Dolichotis patagonum | reverse complement strand
TCTGTATTAGAGGGAAAAACAAAACAAAGCAAGATAAAACAAAACAATTCCTAGAAAAGCATGAGGCAAAAAAGTCACATAAAACCACAATACAAGGTGATCTACAATGGTTACCATGATGTCTCAGCAGTATATAACAACATTAATAAAAACGAAGCATTGGAGACATTATAAGACTTCAAAAGCAAGTAATAATCAAACCAGAGTGGGTATCTTAGTGAATCTTGTCAACTTCAGTGTAGTTGCCTATACTCTTAGACTTGATGCTATCAATCATAACAGATTTAAATAAAATCCGTCTATACAAAGGAGTGATCTGACAAACCAGATTCAAATAAGATCAGTCATAATAAGATAGTACAAGTTATAAAGAGCTTCAGATTAAGTTGATAGGAAAATTAGAGATGATTACCATAATATGTCCTCTTATTTTTGGCATAGCTAACCATGTCCTCAAGTCTAGTGTAAGTAGACAAACTGGAAGAGCACGTAATCCATCCAAGCAGAGTGGTGAGAGTAATGTAAATTTTAAATCTTGTTACCCCATTAACAATATCCTCTGCCTCCCTTTTTTAGCCAATTCCTCCTCTTTCACTGCCATGGCATGCACTGCTTGTTTTGGGTCCCACTGCCTCCCTATATAGAGCATCTCAATGGACCCTATCTCCTGATCTACTCTGCCTGTGTTTCTCTCTGTTAGTATTTCAAGGCCATCTATACTAGAGATTACAGCCAATCTTCTCTGCCTTATTTCTGCTATTCTGTTTTTCTGCCATTGGTTGTCTATTTTTCTGTTCCACTCCATTATCTGCCCCGTTCACTGAGGCCTCTCTGCCACTGTTCCTGAAATGCTCGTATTCTTGTTCTCTCTCCCTAGAATGTCCTTCAGTATTTTTTGTAGGGTTGGACTGCTGGTCACAAATTCTCCTAGTTCCTCTTTGTCATGGAAGCATCTTGTTTCCCCATTAATTTCTAGAGAGAGTTTTGTAGGATACATCAATCTAGGCTGGAGATTGTTCTTCAGCACTTGAATTACTTCACTCCAAGCTCTTCTTGCCCTGATAGTCTGTGTCAAGAAGTCTGCTGTGATTTTGATGAGTTTTCCTTTAGAGAGGATCTGTTTCTTTTCTCTGATGGCTTTTAATATTCTGTTCTTATATTTAATTTCTGGGATCTTGATTATTATGTGTCTGGGTGTAGCTCTGTTTGGGTTGTAGGTGGCTGGAGTTCTGTATGCTTCATACATCTGCATATCATTTCTTTTTTCTATGCTTGGGAAATTTTCCTTAATAATTTCTGTAAATAGCCTTTGTAATTCCTCTGGTTTGATTCCTGCTTCTTCATTCACATGCTTTATTCTTAAGTTATAGATCCTCTTGTCATCTTCCAGTCTTTGTATCTTTACTGCCTGTTCCCTTGTTATTTTTAAGAGATCTTCCCTTTCATGATCGCACATTGCAAGCCTGTGTTCAATTTTTGATATCTATCTTTGGTTTCTTTCAAGCAGTTTTGCCAGCTTTCTATGGAGTCTTTAGTTTCCTGATAATCTCTTTGAATGTGCTTCATGAATTCTAGGTTTTTTCTGTAATCTTCATTACAATTTTCTCTCCTTTTGTGTTCCTCCATTCTTCTGTCTGTGTCTTCTTGAGAGGTGCCCAGCCTTTCTTTTATTAATCTACTTATCTCTTGTTTAATTTGAATTAATATTTCAGTTTTGGTCCCGCTTACGAGGTCCTGAAGATATCTCTTTATGTCTGCTAACGCTGTGTTTGATGTTGCATTTTTGCTGCCCTTAATCTCTTTTGTATTTATCTCTCCTGGATCAATGTTCTCAGGGTTGGGGCCTGGGGGCTTTTTCTTATTTCTCCCTCTTGTCATGTTTTTGGTTCCTTCCATACAAGTGTACAGTGTATTTCTCAGACCCTATTCTTGTTGGTTAAGGCTCCTCTAGAGGGCACAAGCTAGGATCTTTTGTCCTCTTCAATAGGCTATCAGAGATTAGAGTTCACACATGGGCAGTGTGCGCTGACTTCACCCCTCCGGGCCAGTCAACCTTTGCAGGCCTTCACTGCGTCAGTGTGTGCCGATCTCAGGGAGTTAATTTGTAGCGACTCACCGGTTTCTGGCCAGGGGCGCAGCCTAGTCCAAGCAGATTCCACCAATCCGCTCAACGAGGGGAGCAACCAACTGAAGCCACTTCCTTATGGAGTTAGGGCTGTCCTGCCCAAATCCAACATGTTGTCCAGTCGGTTTCCCCTTTCCTGTGGGAGGGTCTTATTCCCATCACTCACCGAGTGTTGATGCCAGTCCCCGAAAACTGCTGGGTTCCCCTACCTCCGACTTCAGTGTGGCTGCAGTGGGAATTCACGGTGCCTCTGGGTGGGTCTCGTGCAGGGCCGGTCCAGGCGAGCTGCAAGCAGGGCTGTTCAGGCCCGTGCTCCGGCCACTCAAGCCAGTCGCTTTGGCGTGGATCACTTGGATTCAGGCGGCTCGAGGAGGGCACCGTGCTCGCTGATCTTAGCTTTACTAATGGTAACCCCAGGACCTCATATTCGAGCGGTTTTTTGCACTTTAGTTTCTTCCTGGGTTGTGAGAGTCCATCTCTCTCTGTTTGGGTCTCTCCAGGGTGTTTTATTCTGGCATTTGAGCTGTCTCTCTCAGAGAGAGTCCCTCTCCTGCTACCTACTGGTCTGCCATCTTTGGACTTCTCCCAGATCTTTCAGTAATAACAAACAGCTCACTGTGGCATGCATGCCATAGGTTCATCACCACTGGTCTATGCCTATTGGCTTTAACTAAATAAGCATTTTATATTGTAAAAGGAGATGCACTTATATACTGGCTCATAAATCTACAATTTGTGGTAGGAGTGAGGCAGCAGGAGTGAGGTGACTGTAGCTACAGTCTACTTAATTGGTGTTTGAGCCAGGTATCCTCAGCTGTGGCCATATCTTGCCCTTTGAGGTATCTCTGGCATCACAGGCCACTACAGGCCTCAGCCAGGGCCCGTGATTCATAGAGGCTTACTTATGATGAATCAGCTCCCATTGCCAGGCAAGGGACCTAGGCCTAGGACAGACTCACAGATAAACATTGAAAGCCAATAGTTAATTTTAAATCATGTTCAGAGCTGCTTTATAGTGGTCTCCAACATATATGTATATATATAGTGTAAATTCTGTGAAGCTATGATGCTATTAGTGACCTTTTTTTTACATTAATTGTATTTATTTTTCCCAAATATACAAAGTTTCAAAAATGCAGAGCTTAGGAGAGCACTTTACCAAGCTGGTGTCTTCCAGATTAAAACTGTTTATAGCCATAGATTTTCCAGGCTTCTCAGCTCAGGACTCTACCCCACTGTTAACAGTAAAAGTATGCAAGGGGAAAAAAGCTAATAAGGGTAGAAGAGTGGTGTTCAGAACTGATTTGTTTTAACACTAAATAGGAAGGAAATAACTAACTGTCCAAACATAAGGGATCAGATAAGAAATCATAGTTCAGCCAGACTAGAGAATCCTGTATCAGCCTTAAAAACATTGAGAAAAGACTTCATGAAACCAGAATCCCAGAGTCCAATAAGATGAAGCTGAAAACACACAGGTCCATGAAGCTAAGTACAAGCAGGAATTGTGAGTGTGCTGGGTGCAGGCATATGTGAGCTTTAAATTGTACCTGGTCACCAACATCTAAAATGTAATTGGGCACCACTCCTACACCACATACATACTCAGTACTTTGGGATCTGGCCAGCTGGACTCTGTCCACCCCAGGAGCATCACCAAATCTGGGAAGCCAGCACAGGCTTCCTGTCCCTTCGCTTGCCCAGGGCCTCTAGGGCATCTGGATTCACCTGCTTTGGTCTCCCCTATCTCACTCTTCTGAAGCTCACTCCATCCCAGTGAAGGCAGCAGCTTTCTTGGGGGGGGGGTCAGATTTATACTTCTAAGAGTGTTTCCTTCTTCTGACCAGAAAATAGGGACATATGGTAATTTAAATCTGCCTAACAACCTCACCTTTAAAGTGATTGCTTTCTCTAAGCCTTTACATATCCTCTTTGTTCAGTGGTGTCACAGCAAAGTTCTGTGTCTTGGAGATCTATATTTTTTTACTTTATTTCACTAAGATGAGCAAATTTAAGAGTAAGGTTTGCTTAGCACAATGGAAAGTTAATCAGATCAATTATAATTTTTTTCCACATAAAGAAGCATTTATTTGGGGTTTACCATGAGACATCATAAAAATAAAATTTGTATAAACACAAATCCAGAGAGTCATAACACATAATAAACGACAAAGTAAAAATGGAGAAAGTTAATTGACAGTTACATACAGTTGAACACAGTTGTGTCTTGTACACTAGAAAGTCCTCTGCAAAATAATCATTAGAGCAATGGAAGAGCAATCTTCAGTGTCATCCTGGAAGATTTCTTTAGCATCTCCTGTTTTCTCCAATGTCTTCCTCTTTAGTATGGCTGGTAATTATCTTGGTGCTTGTGTCCTCCTTGAGACACCTTGCTGTAAGTGCTCTGCTGACCACTGTAGTCTGCATATTCCTGTCTATATCCATAGTTCCCATAATAATACTCAGTATAATCATATCTGGCATAGTCATTGTAGTTTTGATCACCACCATTGGCACTAGTGTAATTTCCATTCCTGATCATAATAGTTGTTAAATCCTTGGTTCCAGTTTGGCCCTGACCTAAGCCATGACTGCTAGTACCACCTCGTCCCCCAGCTGCAGTGCCTCTTCCTCCCGTACCTCTTTGGGTTGTGCAACTTTGATTTCACGCTTTCCAGAACCAATGTGATGGTATCTGCTTTCTAACAATTTCTTGACTGGCTTTTTGTCTGTGTATGTGATGAAACAAAAGCCTTTCCTTTATTTTTGTATCCATGGGAAGTTCAATTATTTTCAATCTCTTCAAAGGCCCCAAAAGATTCTTTAATTTGTCCTTCAGAAATATGGGCACAATCCACCCATGAACACCTTTTTAGGGGGTTCTTTCCCTTTAAAGCTTTGGCCTTTGTGGGATCTATAATTTTTTTTTTTTTTGGTACTGGGGATTGAACTTATAACCTCGCACTTGCCACACAGGTGCTTACACCACTGAGCTAAATCCCTGGCTGGGATCTATAAATTTGCTAGCCAGTTTGAGTTGTTTTAGTTCCAAAACCTTGTCAACACTAGCAGCATCTTTGAAAAGTGCAGATCCAAATCCTCTTGACCGTTCAGTGACTGGATCTGTTTTAATTGTGCAGTCTACAACTTCTCCAAATTGAGACAAATATTCAGTCAAATCTTTCTTGCTTGTATCCCATCTCAAGACTCCAACAAACATTTTACCATCATCCTGCTGGTTCTTGTTCTCATTGATATTGGATTCTCCATGGTAACAGAGCCAGTGGCAGGCATGAGCAGGCGCACAGTCTGGGTCTTTGCTTTGCCGGCAGCAGCGCAGCATTGTATGGAGCTAGATTTAAAATGCCAGTGGAAAAGCAAAGTCTAACTTTTTTAAAAACTGGAAAATGATGATTCTAAATAAAAGCTACAAAATCTAGAGTTATTTTTTCTTTTTGTTTTTTTTGTGACAAGGTCTTGCTATATAGTTCAGGCTGGCCTTGAGCTCACTTTGTAGCCCAGTTAGGTTCTGAAATTGCAACAATCCTCCTGCCTCAGCCTCCTGATTGCTGAGATTACAGGTGCACCACCACATACAGCTAAACTATCTTTGAAATTGTTAGAATACATTTTTCCCTAGATTGCTGGCCGATCAGGATTTTATTTGCTTCTGTTGGGTGTGTAGTACTAGAGATAAATACACATGATGATGAAATACTCTGTATGTTGAAGCATTTTCTTAATGTTATGCAAAAGTTTGTAGTGATAAAATTATATATGTTTAATACATGCAAGGTTTAAGTCCCTATAAATGTTTGGGAGCTATAGGACATCGGGCAATGCCCAAATTTTTAATTATCAGAGAGTGGTGCTGTTTGAAATGCCAAGTATTTGAGCACATCTAATTATCTTTGCCCAAAGATGATAGTCATGATACAATTAGAACTACATGAACATAAGCCTTTGTATTGGTCAGCTTTTTGTTTATGATCAAATACCTGAGAAAAACAATTTAACAGCGAAAAGATATATTTTGGCTTAGAGCTTCAGAGGACTGTGTCCATGGTCAGCCTGGCTCCATTGGGTTAGGACTGTGTGAGGCAAAAATGCACCATGGGAAGTATGACACAGGAAGGCAGTTCATCTCATGGCAGCTGGGAGGCTGACAGAGGGTCTTGCCTCAGTTTACCTGTCTTAGAGCTCCAAATGTCACTGTTAAAAGATCAGATTGTTATTTTTCTTCCCTTTGATTTTTATCTCTGTTGTTGAAAACACGAAAAGCCATATTAAGAAGGTCTCCCTGTGCGGTTTGAGGGCCAAGTTTAGCCTTTTGTCTTGGGAGCTGGCCCACAGTGGGCAGTATCTGTCTTCTCCATGGTCACAAGACATCTGGTCCTCTGTGCTGGCTCCTTTGAGGCCCTAGCCCTGTCTGGCTATCTATAATATTTTAACACACTTAGCTGCCTGTAGCATTTTTTCTTTGAAGAAGTAACCCAGACTGCTGTGAGGGGTAATGGGCGATGACTGATCTGGCTTATTCATGCTGAAGGGGGTTGAAGTTATTGATTGGCAGAGCTTTTAACAAGTGACCTTTGGTATATAACAGGCATTTTCATCTTGGGTAGCTGTACAGCTTTAAGTCTAGAGGAGACAAAGGCAAAATCAATTAAGTATTCAGGGGCCAAATAATAGAATCAACAGGGTATTTATGAGTATAGTTCTGCTAATGGCTTCCCATAAGGAGGATAAGGATAAAGTCCAGGGAATTTTAAAACTGGCATGTCAATCATTTGGCATACACGCAGTTAGATTTTACAGTTGTATAAGTACCTCCTGTGCTGTTAGAATGCCTACTATCCTCTGATTTTGTAGGAATGCCTATTTTATTAATTTTACCTTTTTTATTTAGGAGACAGCTCAGCTGTGGTGTCATGTAAGGCCAGTTAAGTACAGTTAATTATGGCCCCAATATGCATCATATAGCTTTTTTCTGGAAAATATCTGGTGGATCTCAGTAAAAGGAATCTAAAAGGAATTTATAATTATCTCTTAATTGTATTTGTTGAGAAGAAAAGATTGATAACAGTACAATGTAGTACAGACAGTAAGCTTAACATAGAACATTAAATAGAACTGCTATTTTCTATTAACCATGGGTGTTTCAACATTTGAGATGACATTTTGTAACACATGTCCTTTAATAAGATGTCATTGGAGAAATTTGTGAAATTGTTTGGACTGCTCAATATTTAAGCATGTTTAAGTATAGTGGCACATATATAACATAAAAATTATCATTTGACTGATGACTTCATGTTGGTTTGACTTGAATCTCTTGGCTGGAGCACAAGAAAAAGGCAGATGTCTGGATCTGAAAGAAAATATTTATTATCATAAACAATCCCAATTTTATATTTGAAGGCATGAATATGCATAAGATCAGCAACAATGAATTTTCTTAGCCATATGAACTTTAGTTGGGGTGTCTCCCATAGGGCTATGGAGATTATTGGGGTCTCTGATTAATGAATAAGAGCTGGCTAAAGTTACTAGGTGGCCACTTTCTTATTCATCAATTGAAATCTTGTCTCATGTTTTTTCAGTTTAACCAGTTTTAGCATCATTTTGACCAGCTGGTAACCTAGGTGGAAGCATGCTTTTTAAAGATATAACCCAAATAAACCTTGATTAGATGATCTGAAAATGCAAAAGAAAAGGAAAAAATATTGTTGAGCTCAAATAAAAAGGAACAGTTGTTTACAGAGCAGACAAATGGACAAACATGGACAGATGATCTGTACAGTATAAACAGACTGGACAGACAACAGATACATAGACTGACAAACATCTTACAAAATCGGAGTGCATTAAAATATATTTGGCCAATTTGAACTATAAAAAATAGACTAGTGCAAACCTTTTTGTAGGTTAATTAATAGAGATCTCTTGAAATAAGAATAGCAGAAAAGGAACCTAATATATGATTACTCTGAGATAGGTCATGGAGGGGAAAAAGGAGCATGAATATGACCAGCCTGATCCCAAAGGGGGAATAGGGATTGAAGCTGAGAAGGCTGTGGAGTGGGAGGTGTAGATGGCAACTGAGCAGCCAACTACCCAGCAGGCATTTGTGGGCAGTTACTGGGTGATCAACCACAAGATGACCACTCATCACCATGTGACAGGGAAGCACAAGATGGCAACTGCTTACCATGAGACACACAACAAGATGGCTGTTGCCGGTTACATGGTGAAGGAACACATGATGGCGACTGACCATCATGTGACTTGCAGCAAGATGGCTGCTGCTGATCCCATGATGAGGGACCACAAGATGGAGGCCATTTACCCTGTGACCTGTTATAAGATGGCAACGCACTGTCACATGGTGGAGGGCTGCAAGATGGCAACTGTCCTCTGTGAGCTGCAGCAAGATGGCTGCTGAGGACCATGTGGCCTGCTAGGTGGCTGAAATGCACGAGACTGAGTATGGTGAGCTGGAGGGGAAAATGGTGACACAGGAGCAGGGGACAAAGAAGAGGAGCAGTCCAGTGGAATAGATGGCTCAGGTGAAGGGGATTGAGAAATCTGAGCCTAGGAGAGAAACTAAGGGAAGGATTAGAGGCCACTGGGGGTGAAAAGAGGTCGAGGACAGCGTAGGGGGCACAGAAACCTCTGGCTGAGAAAGCTGTGGGGTTTGGTCTTGGAGATATGGGGGAGGAATCCTAAAGACAGGAGATGCATCATCTGAGGGGTCTGGTGGGGAGGGAGGGAGAGATCCTGGTGGAGCAGAGTGAGCCAGAAGTATTTGGGTCATCATACAAGACAGAATAAGAGAAGGACATCCTCAAAGTGAAGAAAACCTAAAAATGAGGGGTTTCTGCCAACTTGCCGCCACTGTGACAAAAGTATAAGTAAAAGGTCAGCTTTTTGTTTTTTTACAGACTTCTTGAGGCCAAGAGCACCAAGGTTATAAACCAGGCACCTCAGAGGTGTGGTTTTTGGGGGATAGGAAATAGTCCCCATGACCGAATTATGAGAGAGCTAGGAGAACAACTTCACCTAGGGACATAAGGGCTTTAGCTCCTCCCTAAGGAACATGGAAGCTGTCCTGGATCACACCTATCAAAAGAAGTTGTCACCTATTTTAAAAGTGTGACATGGAAGGTTCCAACCTGTTCTCATTGGCCCTCACCGAAGAGTGCAGGGCGGGCCCCAGAGAACAAGAGTGTAACAGTTTTGCCTCCGGCTGTCCTGCCTAAGGCAAGAATAGGTTTTCTGAGGCAAGCTTGTGAATTTTAGGAACAGAAACAGAAAACCCCAGATGGCAGCTCACCTGTGATGAGTGAGGAAGGTCGCTGTTGCATGCGGGTTAGTGGCGGCAAATAAACAGTCCCGAGGAAAAAAAGGTGGTTCATAGGCAGAGGAGCTTGAACTGGGAGTGACTCCCAGGAGCTAGTGCTCTGCCATCTGAGTCTCAAGGCACCAAAATGTTAGAATTTTCTGCTACAATAAAGGAGCAGAATATAAGAAAAAGTAAAAGTGGCCTTTTTATTTAAAGGACATGGAGAGGAGCCCACAACCAGCAAGGGTTTGGCTTTCTCCTCTGCTTGGATGTGGGGGTGTGGGGTATATGTGACCTTTGACAGGATGTGGTGCTTGGGGTGGGCATTGATGATGCGCGAGGAGCTGATTGGAATTTTCTTCGTATGCACTGGGAAAGGAAGGAGGAAGTGGCCGTCAGGGTAAGCATCCCTGATTTGGCCTTCCACCATTTGAACTACTGCCATAATGTCCTGTAATTTATTCCAGGGCAAAACTCTTTCAGCAAGGAGTAGGTTTTATCTGGGGAGGTCGTGTATGTTGGCCGTCACCTCCCACAATGGGAGACTGCAGACCAGGAGCATTGGCCTGACAACTCAGGGAGAACACTATGGGTGGCCTCCATGTCAACAAGGAAAGAGAAGGTTTTACCTGAGCTGTCCAGGTCTCAGAGCTGGAGCTCTGAGAGAGACGGCTTGGTGAGACCTTGGGCCCTGAGCCCCATCAATCCTCTTCAGCAGCGATGCCAAGCAGATCAGCTGGTAATGAGTCTGAAGCGACAGTGCCTTATCCTGTGAGGGCAGGGAAGGTGATGACTCACCCACTCTCTGGTGGACAGGGTGGTCGCACTTCCAGTGGCCCTCTTGGTTGCAGGTGGGATGAGTTCCCAGTTGTAGCTGCAGGTCAGGGCAGACTTGTGTCCAGTGTCGCTTTTCTGCCTCATTTGAAGCGTGATGGTGGTGGGGGCTTGGCTTTTTGTGGCCTGTGTTTTATCTTGAGCTCCAAGAGCTGCTGCTGCTGCTGCTGCAGACTCTGTGGCCAGAAGCTGGCCTTGGAGTTTAGCTTGGAATGCAGCCTTTTGTTTAAGGTTGTCCGGGAATGTAACCTTTTAAAGGTTGTATTGTTTGGTCTATTGTTGAAGACATGGAAAGTCATATCTAAGAGGTCTCCCGGGGGCACTGACTTTTTGAATTTAGTCTGAATGTCTGGTATTGCTTGGAAAATAAAATGAGAGTTTAACCCTTTGTTGAGGGGACAGAATGGAAGTGAGAATAGATCAAAAGGGGGAAAAAAAGGAACATGAATGCAGATTAGAGAAGATGGCAGCAGTGGAGAACAAGGGGAGCTTTAAGGGCACGGTGAGGGGGGGAGCAGAAGGGATATTAAAGTGAGGGTTTTGGCAGTGTGGAGACTCAGATGGGTCTGAGAAGGACAGCACAGAAGGAAGGAGGTCGTTTGCAAAGAGCAAAAAAAGCTTGGGCATAGGGCACCTCGGACCATTTTCCATTGACAAATATGTAGATCCCAGAGGATATTAAAGTCAAGAGTACTTTTTGGGGGGGCAAGTTGATCTATTGTTTCAGAGGAAGGTGAGACATTTGGGTTTGAGTTCAGCTAATCCCAGAGGCTGATGGAGAACTGCAGCCAGGCTTCGAAGCATAGAGGTGTTACAGTCAGATGGACAGGGAGAGTTCCCCATACCGGCCACTAGGTGGAGTGCGAGGACAAGAAGTCCTGTGAGGTGCCTGTGAGCGATGCTGGAAAGGCCCAGGAACCCAAGCCAGCCCAATGGATGTCTCCAGTCGGGAGGGGGTCTTAAGGTGCGGAAAAGGCTGAGAGACCGCAAACCGCAGGAGCAGACATCTCCGGTCGGGTGGGGGGTTGTAATGGAAAGGTGGCCTGGCCTATCAGTAGGACTTCCCGGGACCAGTGAGGGCATAAAGCCCAGATGAGAGCAGACCACCTTTGATGGAGCAGTCATCTCTCTGGGAAGGTGGGAGTTAGTCAAGGGCTAAGGGGAGGAAAGAAGTTGGGGTGGAGGAGAAAAGGATGAGACACAGGAGGAAAGAACAGAGGGAGGAAGTGAAGGGGTCGAAAAGCTGGAAAATTCCCTGGAGGAATTCTAAAGAGAGCCACAGAAAGAGGAACCTCGGAGCAGTGAAGGCTGGAGGGTGAGCTTCCAAATAAACACGAAGCGGATGAAAGTTAAAGAGAGAGTGGGGGACAAGGAGGACAGGTAAGAGAAGGGAAAGCATGAACTCACAAATCTCAGTCTGGTGATGGGTGTGGAGCGCCAGCCATGGTGAATGCCTCGTGGTCCACTTCGACTGCAGGTGGCAGTGGGAGGCGAACCAGGCAGGACCATAAGGTCCCTGGTTGGGGAGGGGGTCAGCTTATTGCCCAGGCACCCCTCCTGGGTTTCTCCACCAGATGATAGAGCAATTGAACCCCACTCCAAGAACCAGAACACACACTGCAAGGTCGACATGAGGGGTTTTAATCAACGGAAGCAGAAGTGGCTGTTTACCCAGAGGACCAGGGCAAGGCGCCCAGGGCAAGGCGCCCAGGGCAGGGCTGAGCAGGGTTTTTATGGACAGTTAAAAGCGGGTGTAGGTACTATTTTGGTCCTGGGCTGAGAGCTGTGGGAGTCTCTGGTACTCCATATGTAACGTGTCTCTCACTGCAGGAGGTTGACACTCTGTTACAGGGGATGTTTCCTTGTTCTCGTGGTTAGGCTCTTGTAAGGTGGCAATGGACATGTTCACTATGTTAGGGCTTTTTCAGTGGTGGGGGAGCTGGTCACTGCTAACCAGATCTATCACAAACAAGGAAACATTTTATTTCTTTTCCAATCAAAAAAGAAAAAAGAAAGAAACTTTAAGAGAGCTCAGTCTTTTTGCTTGATGCACACTTCTTTTTTATTTTAAAGAGGAGAAACAATAAAAACAATGACATAAAGTTTCAAAACAAGATAGCAGGAGAGTAACACTGGTTAGTACACTGCTTATTAATATCTTTAAAGTAGTTTCCAGATTACAAGAAAATTGATCAAATAACACAAGCACAAACCTTTCTTTTAAATGAACTATTAGACCTTGGTAGTATAGATATCTTAACTATCTTGATTCACATTTCAAGGGTAGTATTTCTTTTAAACAAAGGAAAATATGTTTATATCTCCAAAATACCATAAATAATATGGAAGAAAACCATATGTAGCACAACTATTAAATTATATTACAAATACAATTGATCAAACAACAGAATGGCATACTTTAAAAAGAAAATATGCAATGTGTCATAAAGGAGCTGCGGAGTAGCTTATTATTATTAGTCATTTTAATAGTTTAATGGTTACAATTAAGGTGCAACTTAATCAGTTACATCTTAATGTAGTTAACATGTGCACATCTTATTGTGTCAGATGCATTTTAGTAATGTTGCTGAGATCTGAGTGGTATCTATTAGTGCCTGCAACGAATGTGATTTCAGGAAACAGGCCAAGTGTGATATTGTTAGGTTAAATGATCATCAAATAGACTCAGAAACCAACACTTGAAGAACAGTTTTAACAGTCCTTAATAGAATCATATTTAGATAGGGAGCAAGGATTCACTTCAAAGTTAAGAACAAGAGCTAATTTTAGTGAAAAAGGCAAACTTGCCTGGGATAAGGCCCTGTCTCTTGCCCTACTGTGTGTTAGGACAGACCTTATGAGGGTGAGTCCTCTCTAATAGATGCCTTCCACAGCTTTATCCAGCACATCTCCCCTGATCTCTGCACTACTGAAGAGAGGGGTCACTGATTTGAGTCTGACATCAATTTTTGGATCTCTTCAAGGTCCTCCAAATTGCTTTCCAGTGTCTGAGCCATCTGCTGCAGCTGTTCAGCACACTCTGATTTTTTCCCCTCATGCAAATTCTTTGAGTTTTCTACAAGACTGATCATGTCTGTCACAAAAGAGATAATTCTGACAGCTTTGAGGGTGGTCCGTGCTACTATGTTCATTAACCGAACTGGGAGTGTAATGCTCTGCTTACCTATTTCAATTAAGATATTTGTAACCATCATGTTGTATTTGGCATTGATTATTAAGTCATTATTATCCTTAGCCTGCTTGATGGCACTTATGGTTTCTGCAATGCTTCTCAGGTATTGGCTCCAATTTTCAGTTGAGAAAACAACTTTGGGTGGGAAATCACCTACCTCCTTTATGAACTGTATCAGTTTATCCTTGTTCCTTGACACCAGGTTTTGTGCTTCACGTAAAGCTGAGGATACATTTGAATATTCCACTATGCCTGTGACAGCACCGGTCACACCACTTGCAGCTGCCAGCCCTGCCGCTGCTCCTGTGAGGACCGTACTGAGACCTGCTGTGAAGGGTGCCAGAAGCAACCCAAGGACACCCAGGACTGCAGAACCAGCTGTGGTGGATCCAGCCACCACATTGGAGACGGCGCAGCCCCACTCCACATGCTCAACCTGGTCTGCAAGTTCACGGAGCTTTCGTATATCTTTTTCAACCTCCTCTTTCAGCTTTGGAAATGCACTAAAAAACCTCTCTTTAGTCTTCTGGACTTCTTGGAGCCTGTCTGCATCTACTATGGTCACGTCTGCTATGCGCGTCTTCAGCACTTCACGTAGTTCATCTGCTTCTTCCCTATAACAGCAAATATCAAAGGTTAGAAAGACAGTTCCTTCACCTGTAAAAGAGGCTCCATCAGATTGATTATGCATACATCACAGAGCATTGATTGCAAATCAAATGGAAAAGGATTTTATAGATGTACAGAATCTTTCCTTCAATGGCAAAATTGCTTGGCATATCAGGGACGCTACTTGGTTGTTAGTCAACAAAAGGGAAAATGAGTAAAAGTCATCTTAAAAACTATAGTGGGGGGCTGAGGATTTAGCTCAGCAGCATAATCACCTGCCTGGTAAGCCAGAGGTCATGAGTTCAATCCCTGGTACAAACAAAACAAAACAAAACAAAACAAAACCTCTCTAGTGAGAGGCATTTGATAAAGACACTTCACTCGAGGGCTGTTAACATTAAAAAAGTTATGCTTTACCAATTCATGCTTTATACAGGAATTGAGCAAAATAACCCTAAGCTGATTGGTAGCATCCATGGGTCAAGTGGGGACTGTCTACTATAAAACCTAAAGAGGAGGTTGGACAATGGTAACAGCCATTGAAAGGGTTTTGCACTAGGATAAGCTGGGATGGGAGGCGGAACCAAACAGTGTGTTTACCTTGAGGTCACCTCCTCCTTCCCCTGTGACAACTTCCTTTCCCAGTGGCACAAAAAGGAGTCCCAATCACTAACTTGTGCGTCATCAATGCCCTCTCTAAGTGCCACCCCCGGTCGAAGGTTATATGTATGCCCTATGCCACACGTGCCAGTCAGAGAATGCGAGGCTGTCTATAGTCATGGACTTCTCTCCATGTCCTTGGAATAAAGGCCATTTTTATCTCATACTTCTCTGTTTCATCTTGCTGAAAACCCTATCATTATGGTTCCCTGATCATGATGGCAGTGTGAGTGGCTTCTGGGAACCCCCCAGTTTGAGCTCCCCTGCTAACTCATGGACTGGACCGTATCTTGGATTATTTCCTGTTTTTTGTCACACAGAGCTGTTCAATTTGTCACCACCAGCTTGAGAACAACACCAGTCTATCTTATTTACCACAGGTGAGCCATTTTCTGTATGGGGTTTTCTGTTATGGGCCCAATTCAGATTACCCATTTTGTCCCAGGGCTAAGATAATAGTTCTCACATTCCTTGGACAGTCTGAGGCAGAGCTATTACTGTGATCCTCTGAGATCCTGACTCATGCCTTTGGTGATGGCTAAGGATATAGAGTTGGAACCTTTTTTTAATCACACTTCCAAAATAGGTGACGATCATTTTTGATAACTGTGATCTGGAACAATTTTCATGTTCCTTGGGAGAAGAGTTAAATCTCTCATATCCTGAGGCAAAATTGTTCTTTTGGCTCACTTTTCATTGGACAATGGGGAATACTTTTTCCCATCCCCGCAAAAA
>PVJX010039905.1:0-15516 GCA_004027295.1 Dolichotis patagonum | reverse complement strand
TGAAAGAGATTACACTGGGGACTGCTGGGAAACCAATTAGCTAAAACAATAAGCTGTCCAGTGATTCTTCAATCATGTCTCCTTCAGAAGCACCTGCCATGCATATTTTCCCTTCTCATACCTTTCAAATAGTTTGCAGTCTTTTCTAACTTTTATCTTTAGTAGTGCACCTTTGCAGTATGTAATGATCAATTCATTGTGTGGAGTTGATACCTGATCATAGCATATCTTATTTCTTTTGTTTGTCATCCACCCTTCTTAGCTTTTGCACTCTAGTATATCGGTTCCTTTTCCTTTTGCAAAAGATCTATATCCCAGTTTGTTTTGTCCCTTTGGTTTAGTTGTATTTTGTGTGTGTCTTATTAAGAGATCATGCAATGTTTAAGTTTGTGAGCTTTATTTATCTCACTTAATGTTATTTTCCCAAGAGGCATCTATTTTCCCACAAGGAAAATAGAAACTTTGAAACAGTATTTTTTTTTTTTTTAGTTTCAACCCAAACTCGCAAGACTGTGGCTTACTCTTGGGGCATAAAAGACCATCTGAGTATTGAAAAGAATAAAAAAATAGATAACATTTAGATTGTGATATTACATTTTTACATATGATGAGAAATGTACTCCTGTCTTAGATCTCCAACTTTTTTCTGGGGTGGGTGTCATGATTTCCAAGTACCACAGATTGACTGAGGGACAGTTCACAACATTGAATTGAAAATATTGCATTAAAGCCCACGTAAGTAGCTCATGGGCATAAATGCAGAAACTGTCCATGGCCAGTATTTGACACATGTAATCTTATGCAGATAACCTATGACCACACATACTTCTGTAGACACATATGAGTGCTTGCCATAATAAATACATGAGACTATACACGGAATTTCTATGGAACTCTTAGGAAATGCTCTGGATCTTACGGTCTCTCTGAAATTTCACTTTTTTGTAGCTCCCTAATTAATATGTACAACATGTCACACTGAACCTTGCAGCTAAGCTACTCACAATTGTAAATAATCTTTGTCTTCATTGATCAAGGATCTTTTAAATCTTTTGAATACACGCTGCTTTACAACAACACAAAATACTAATCCACTCCATGGAAACACAGAACCCTCTGCCTCTCTTCTGTTTATTCCAGTCTTTTTCAAGTTGAAATGCCCTTGGCAATCCACAATCCACTGTCATTGTGTTTTGAACAAACACTCTTCAATTTCAATCACAACTCACATACAGAGGATGATCTCCAAGAAGGCAAAACACTTCCAGAGAGATAAAAGCAAACAAACACCTGTATAACCTTTTGAAATGTGAACAAAGGCATAACTCCAAGATAACTGGAGAAATATGTCTTTGCCCCATACTATCATTTTTAAATTCCACCAGCTGTTTCTTTCGTGTTCTACATAATGCAAACGACACCAAAATCAGCACATTTAAAAAAAAAACTTAATTTCAAATAAATCACAATGGCAAAGAGAGGAAAAGTAAGTGAACATCCAAAATCTCAATATTTATTATGTTCATGATCAAATAAGTCATGACCAACAAGCTAATGGATACAATGATGAAAAATTTTTAAATTCTTGGCTTTTAAGGAGCTTCTATTAATGGAAGAAAATATTTGTAATGAAATATTCAGGGAAAGAACATTGCGAACATTAATTATGGCACGTCAACTAAACTTGAGTAAGAAGTAGAGATTAGTATGTTAGCAAAGCTCTAAGTGTATCTGTGGATGACTGACATGCAAATCAGCAAACTAGGTGCGGGGAGGGACCAACTCCCACCAATAGGATTGTCGCATGGATAGCTTAAAAGGGAAAGGAGAAAGAAGGATTATTTTTTCTTGGAGGAGGTCTGGTCTTGACAATTGTGTCTGTATCTTGGTCACCAGTGTCTTCAGCCTTTCAGTGTGAATTCTAGCCTTCTACCACAGACTCTTCAGTCATTCCTCACACACTCACTAGTGAAAACGCTGTAGTGGATTTCCAGGCCTTCTACCTTCATCTATTATTGGATTCTGCATTCTCCAGTGCACAGATGCCGCCATTTTGGATTCTTCCAACTCTGATCCCACTTGCAGTCGCTGGGACTCTTCTATGTTTGATCATATAAGCCTGCCTAATAAAGCCCTCAGTATAGTTATATGTATATTTCACATTGATTGTATTCCTCTAGAGAGCCCTGACTAATACAATAATATACTGCCTGCATGTGTGTAATGTATACAACCATTTTATTAAAATTAAAAAATGGTTCAATATGTGTAAAGCCATAAAGATGTATGTATACTATAAGGCATTTAAATGAGAAGCAAAGAAAAATGCTGAAAGGAAATAGACCCCAATGATATATACAGAGGGATGTATAAGGGGAGATCCTAAGGAATGATTTCCCAGAACAGTTAAAGCAAACTCCACACTGCAAGTTCAGTGATGTTCAGAGGTGGCCAGGGCAGTGACATTTAGTGTCTGTGATGGGTCCACAAGAAAGGCCATCAAAAGGCAGCCAGGCAGGCCATGAAGAAACAGGACTGTTTTCATGGTACACATATCAAGGATGCAGCTTGTTAGCCAGCGAAACTCGACATATTTACTGTCCAACCCTTTACAGAGAAGAGAGTCAGCTGAACCCTGGGTTAGAATCTTGATGAGCCTTGTAGATAGCAAAGTTATTGTCCCATCAAGTTTTTGCTCATATATATTGATAGAGAGCCAAGATCTGCCCCGCTGATTTCATTCACCACCACATAAAGCATCTCACTCCACTTGGACTACCACACGCTACGGCATTACTTCACCATCAATGATGATTTATGAATCGCAGGCTCAAACAACCACAAAGAAGCATAATTACTAAAGGCAGAGCTGTGGAAACACCTCTCATCAAATCTCTGCTTCCTAATCAATTTTCCAGCTGACTCAGTCACACTTTATTTATTTGTTTATTTATTTCTGATAGAAAGGAAGACTAACCCAGTGACAAAGTAATTTTCCCTAGAACTATGTTATGTTTTGGTTGGCTCCATCATGCTAAATTTCTTGATCTAAATTGATTTCACTTTATGGTGGCTTTCGTCTTGTGACCATTGGCTGATCTTGGCTTTTGCTGGAATTGTTTTTCTGTCCAACTTGGTGCCACCCTGGTTTTATGAACAACTCAAATGCAAGGAATAAAACGTATGGACTGGCGCTGATGGAGAGTGTTTAGGAGGCCAGTGTTTAGGATGGAAAAGACATCTTTGATTGCCCTAATCTGGGACATCTGTGATGTACATCGTTATCTAGCAGTGTAGATGCTGAGGCTTCTGTTTTCCAAATGGAGACCGGCACTCTCTCTTCCTCACTGTGTGTCTAGCAGTCTTAAGTCCAGAAGCCCGGGTTTATGGTGAAAATTTCCCATGCTGCCCCAAATCTGCAAAGTGCCAGACTGTCATCCTTTCTGGGCAACAGCTCTCTTTCCTAAAGGGGATTTAAATGTCATGCTAATGGCACCAGGCTTGGCAAGGTTTCAAGACCTATCTCAAAAGGGCCCCTGCAAAAAGTTAAATTGTTCCCTTTAATGTCCTGGCTGGCTCTTGCAGGGAGCAAATAAAGCAGAATTCTAAGAGGAGAGCTCAGAGGAATGAAGAAGCACAGTGGCTATTCCAGTCATGGTGGGTTAAACTGAGAAGAAGGTTTGAAAAGTTACAGCCGGATTATGCTGGCTTCTAGAACACTCTTTGCAAGGACATCAGGCAGTTTTATTTTCCTCTTCATCTTTTGTTAGGGCTGCCAGGACTTATGGGTTTGGGAAGCACTTTGCAAAACGTGATAACTGTCCCCATGAGAACAGGCTGACTTTAATGACAATAAGTTGATATTCTAGGAGGCACCATCCACTGCTAAGAAATTACTATTAGGTGATCAAAGGTCTGTAAACTTAAAATCTGCTACAATGGAGACTAAGAAGAGGGGAAAGACACCCTTGGGAAGCCATCATTGTAAAAATGTCCAAGCTAACGGTAAATTGGGACAAGGAAAATGCTCTTTGGGGAGTGAAGTTCATGCTGGAAGGGGGCATAAACCAGGTGCAACCTAGCAGACATCAAACCTCACTGGAAGCCCCATGAGTTATGACTCTCATCTTTTTGGAAAATGAGATTCGAGTCTTTTGTTTTCCTATAAGACAATAAAAGATCCTATCATCATTAAAATCAAACCTAGGCCAGTACTATGTAGGGTATTCTCTGCAATTTCTGTGTCTTTTCTTCTGAGAACCTAAAACATTTCTAAAAATAAATAAATAAATAAATAAATAAATAAATCTATTTTAAAATGCAAACCTGCAAAACTCCTAGCAGATAATTTTAACTCTGTGATGTTCTGGAAAATATGGTGATGTTAATAAAAAAAAAGTGATCAGATGACACAAAGGATTAGAGAGGGATGGGTTAGTGGAGAACAGATGATTTTTGAGGCAGAGAAACAACGGCTTATGATACTGTAATGGTGGATATTATTATTGTACTTTTTTCAAGACCTTAGGATGTACGGTGACAAAAGTGAACCTTAATGTAAACTATAATAATAATAATAATTAATAATCAGATGAAAATAGTGTACCAGTGCAGGTCCACTCTTTCTTAAAAAAAAGTGTATCATTATGGCAGGAAATATTGATGATTAGGTGGCTTAGGAGTACAGAGAATGTTTGGAGAATCTGTGTGCCTTCTACTCATTTTTTCCTGTGAAAACAGCTCTAAAGCTAACACAAAGTCATCGAATACACACAGACACACCCAGAGATGCACACAGACTTACATACACACCCCCTTCAAAAACTGTAGTCACCAAAAAGCATACATGCAAAAATAAAGTCAAGCCTGAATGCCAGGCAGAAAAGCTTCAGAGGAGCTGAAGACATGGTGGCGATGGTTGGGTTGGTGAAATTTACTGAATCTTAACGTAAGCTCAAGGATCTTGCGAACGATTTCTTCCCCTCTGTTTCCTAAGCCTCAGGGCTCCCATGCAGGTGTTTGTTGAAAATCTGGGCAGATTCCGGCAAGGAAGAAATCAAAGCCAGCAGAATCTGCTTCAGTATGTCTTTGGTCTATTTCAATGACAGAGAAGCCTCAGTTTCTTTGTGGGAGCAGACCCCGGCTTACCAACTCAGGCTGAGCTATCTTTACCCTAATTTTCCCCCAAGCCAGAGTGAAATCTAGCCAGAGACAGAGAAGTCCCTCTTGGGACACACTGCCTGTAGTCAGGCAGGACACCATCTAAAAGGGATGCTTGGAACATTAAGAGAAAATAACCCACATTCGATCCTTAGGGCACAGTGTCGAACCGAGTTTAACATTTTCAAGTTATTCATCTTTTCTCTCGAGATGCCCTATTTGGTTTCCAAAAAACACAGAGTCTCCTCACAAACATTAGGATATTGTGAGGTCTTCTTGATACAAAAGCAAAGGAGAGAGAGGAAGAGACAGTTGGTCCTCGGAATTAATCGGCTTCCTACACGACTGATTTCAGCGCTGTGTGTTTATACTGTAGTGACTGAATCTTAACTTCCATGGAGTTAGTTCATGGAGTCCCCCTGAAATATATCCATTTGCAGAAAAACCCAATATACCCATAGGTTTTTCTGGCTTAATAAGTAGGTTAGGTTACTTTCTGTGGGGATTTTTTTTTTTTTTTGGAGCAAAGTAACTCTTTGAAACTGTTTTTACTTTTCAGATCTACAAATAGAACTGACTGTGAAATGTCTCTATGGCTTTTTATGTGGATTTTACTTCTCTATAAAATTCAAAGCCAGCAGAGTTCTTAATTAAATGACCAAACTAGTTGGCACATTCATTTGATTGATTGATTGATTGATTGATAGAGATACCAGGCATTGAACCCAGGTGCTTGCACTGGGCTATATCCCAGCCCCCTTTTTATTGCTTTATTATATTGAGACTGAGCATCTACATTACCTAAGGCTGCAATAGAAGTTGTGATTCTCCTGCCTCAGCCTTCCCAGAGTGCTTGGATTACAGACATGTGCTACCACACTTGGCTTGTGGTAGGCAAATTAATGGTTACATGTCTAGACATTTAGATTTCTCCTGTGAAGTATTCTCACCCAGTCATTTAAAGGCTGTCTTCACCGAAAGGTGTTTCCAATTGCATTGGAAAGCATTTAGATTCAGGTTTCCTTACCGACATTAGATTTTACCTTTCACTATCTTTTTTTCCCCCTATACATATGTACTCATATATCTCAAAGTTACAAGTAGATTACATATAAGCAAGTGATGCTATTTGGTTCTGGTTGTGTTTAGTGCTAAATTTCTTTTCATGAACTATTCTGGTTGTTAGAGCTCTGCTACGCAAAACTTTGTTGACACTACATTTTGGACACTTATTTGTTTAATGAAAATGTACTGTTCATTACCCAGCTTGACATTAGATTATCTAACACTAGTTTCATAGTTAGGATCGTAAGAGTTGGGCCTCTTAACTTCAGGCTGGATCTTGGTTTTGCTACTCAATGGCTTTGTGACCTGGAGAGGTGTACTTAACCTTACTGGGCCATTGCTTGGTTCTGTATTTCTTGAAAAAAAGTGAGGCTATGATCAGAACAGTACAACGAGAATGAGAATGCTGTTATCTTGAAAAGTAGTTGTTCAGATTACAAGATTGTGGCATGAAAAAATGATCAAACTAGTGTTAATTTCCTATTTTTAAATATTCAATATCATTATCTTTTTTGTATGTTTTTTAAATTAAAGAAGAGGATGAGATGATGATATTGTCTAATCAATTGAAATTAAGCAAGAAGCAAAGGTCAAAGCTAAGCTCTTGTTGGCTCTTGTGAGAATGACTTCCCAAGTATAATCACCATGTCCTGCTGAGGAGATACTGGACAGAACATACAGCTCTTGGCCACACTGTCTTTTCACAATTCTAAGAAGAAACGCCGTCACAAAGGCATGAGTTAATGTGTTGATACAATCTCTACTCAAGGAAAAGAGTAGAAAAGAATTTACAGCATTAAAGACTTGCTGTGTTCCCAATAGTTGAACTAAATTTTAACATTGGATATACGAAGGTATATTCAACCTGTTTGCAAAATTGTGTTTCATTGGAGAGTTACTTTTTAAATTTGCTACAAGATTTTAGGTAATGAAATAGTGTCACCCGTTTCAGGTACCGAAACTGAAATGAACTGTGGCTTTTAGAGGGGAAAGAGTAAATTAAAAATATCTGATGAATTCCAAGTTGCATTACCAGAGTAGTCAGAATAAAAACCTAAATTCAAAGAATAGTTTAGCTTTTCCTTCATGGGCAATGGTCAAAGACCTGTCTTGCATGGAAGCATTTGCTCACACCAAGTATAAGCAGAGAGGACTCAAAAAGCAGGAAAGAAGGAAGATAGGAGGAAGGAAGAAAGGAAGAAAAGAAGGACAGAATGGAGGAAGTAAATAAGGAAGGACGGAAGGACAGAAGGAAGGAAGGGAAAGGAAGGGGGAGGGAGGAAGAAGAAAAGGGAAAGTAGGAAAAACGTGGATGGTAAACATTTGCAATTCTTTATCCTCAGATAAAAGCCAATGTTCTTGTTGAGCGCCAAGTAAGGACCTCCCTAGACATAAGTATGTTTGGATGACAGCCATAGAAAATGTTTATATATATTTTTTCAAAATAATATTATAACATGAACTCAACTCAGTAAGTACCTTGGAGTGCATTTGGGGAAAAAGACCCACTTTTTTCCCAATGGTTTAAAGACATAATTTCACCTGAATTCTAAAATTTAAGTATTAAGCTCCTTGCCAATAGAAGAAAGAAGAAGATGAGGAGGAGAAAGAGGAGGAGCAGGAGGAGGAGGAGGAAAAGGAAGAGGGGAAAGATGTAGAGGAAGTAGAAGGGGAGGAGGAGAACGAGAAAGATGCTTCACATTTTGTTCACAGTTAACAGCAAAAGCAAGCACTTCTATTCACTATGCTCCCTTGTTAACTTTTGTGTACTGAATCAACAGGAAACTGACCTTTTAATTAAGTGAGGTACTTCAAAAACCCCGATCTCTCTGGGATTGACCCTTTTAATATCATCTCGAGTCTCTATCCTCAGAGGGGAGTTGATTAATGGTGCTACAGACATCTAACCAACATGATCTCTTAGATCCTCCAATAATTCCCTACCCCAAATGCACTTTCTTTTGTAATCTATCAAATGCTGAACATGGAACAAATGCTTGGCTTTTTTCAAGGATTTTCTGCTTTCTTTGATTATACAGATCAGCTGTCTAGAGCAGCTGGAAGCAAGCTTTCTGCCAAGCAGATGAAAAAAAAAAATAGCTATTGCAGCTGACCACAGAATAACAGGTGTGACAGTGGTCCTCCTCCACTACTGTCTACTTTCTGTAAAGCCCTGCAGAAAAGTTAGATTGAAAGACTTTATATAGAGAGACATATTTATATATTGATATAATTAAATATACATGATTAATAGTATTTATAGTTACCATATATTATGTATTATGCATTGTATGTGATATATATCACATGCAAATATAGACATTGTCAGATGCACCCTTAATCCTAGCATTGCACCATGTATAGCATGTATAATAAAATGTACATATCTTATGCATATTACATACAGCACATATGTATTATAATAAGAATATTTATATATATGTACATGCACACAAAGCAATATTTAAGAGAAGTCTTGAAATTTAAATTCAAGAATGTAATACTTCCTAAAAATTGAACAGAAATCACTTTCAAACTGTGGATTTACTTATCAGAAGATACCCATAGGATGCATAGATAATGATAAAATTACATTGTCTCATTGGATTATATTTATGCAGGTATCCAAATGTTTTTTAATTAAATATTTCTAGCTTGGATAAAAACCAGATTATTATAGATAGTATTCCTTTATTGATAGTTATTTGTTTTCAAATGCACATGCTTTTTCTTTTCAGTAATGGTATTACACCAAGGATCTGCACAATGAGTTACATACTCACACTTTTGTATTTTTTATTTGAAAGTAGTGTTTCTCCTTGTATCTAGGTGTCTTTCCAAAGCCCCGGGCTGTCATATAGGTGAATCTAGAATGAATCTAGAGTGTGTGATTGATTCACAGTACAATGCTAGGGTTAAGATGAATCTAGAATATGTGATTGATTGACGGTGCAATGCTAGGATTAAGGTTGCCAGGATTAAGGGTGGGTAATTACCAAATCAGTCCACTGATTGGTTTAATACCACTCTCATCCTGGAAGCCTGGATACAATATAAGGAACAGAAAGAGGCTTGTCTTTTCTCTTGCTTGCTTTGTTGCCTTTTGCATACCATGAACTGGTTCTCCATTGTGGTTCCTTAGAGTCTGCCAATTATGAAGCAAAACCTCCACAAACTGTGAGCTAAATAAACCTTTTCTCCTTTAAATTTGGGTGTTGGGTATTTTGTCTCAGCAATGAAAAAAGTAAGTTTCTTGTAGGGTTTTACTAAGCTACTAAATTGCTCAGTCAAGCTTGGCTCAAATTTATAATCCTCCTTTCCAGGTGTCTCAGAGTGCCGGGATTACAACCATGCACCACTATCTACATATTTAATATCTTAGTAAAATGCTACACACACATGTGTGGAAATCTGTGGCTGTGTTTACAGTCACTAATATACATGTTACTAGAAATATCTTTAGAAGTATAGAAACATATTTGAAAATTCATGTCATTCTGACCATAGAGGAATATACTACAGGGAGAATTTAAGAGAGTGGAATGAATTTGGAAGTGGAATGAAACTTTATAAATTTCTTGACAAATTAAGTATTTCTCTAACATACCAAATTTATGTGTAAAATTATGTATCTAATTTCACCTTCCTAGACACTTCCTGGGAAGAGGCTTGTGTATGTAACTGATCATTTTAATAAATATTTGTTATAGAATTATTTTTGTTTCTAATTAGATTGAAAATAAAACAAAACTTTAGTTTTGATCCATGGCCGAAACTAGGAGATAAAACAATGCAAATTCTTAGGAGATGCCCCAAAACCCCCAAAACAAACAAAACCAAAACAAAAAGGAAGATTGGTATGCAGCTTATTTCAGTATCTCTGTAGAGAGTTTCACATTTACAAAACAGATTCCAGAATCAATCCAGGGTAGGACTGCAGACCAGACTAGGTGAATCCAATGCAAAGAACAGCTCTGTATTTTGCCAATGCTGAAAAATGTTCTTCAGTTAAAACAGATAATGTTCTTTTGTTGTGTGGGTGTAAAGGACCCACCCTAGGGCATACAATAAAAGGGTAAGGAGAAAGGAATGATTCCTGCTTCTTCAGAGGAACCACAATCTTGGCCGTCAGCTTGGATGTCATCTCCTGGCTTGAAGAGCAGACCGGTCAGCTGCTACCTGGGTTTCTTCAGGCTTGACGTAGACTCTTTGGCCTTCAAGCATAGATTCTTTAGTCTGTTGTCTGTTGCAGACACTTTGGCCTTCTGATATAGAGTTGCACTCAACACTACAGTGAGCTCCGGAAGTTAGACTGGTCCCTTCAGTCTGCACCATGCAGATGCCCTCTGCATGCTTCCTTATCTGACTCCGTGGCTGATCATTGTAAACCAACCTTATAACTTCTTATACATGTATGTATCTTCTACACAGATTATCTGATACATAGATTCTCACTACACCACTAATTGTGTCTCTCTGATCAAACCATCAAGGTGTTGGGTGGCCAAATGTCATCTGTTGGAACACCCAGAGTCAGACATCTAGCTTAAAAATCCATTAAAATCATGAATCCTCATGAAATAATGTTTAACAAATCTAACTCATGGGATAATCAAAATATAACTTTTGTTTTAGTCTTCAACACGTGACTTAAAAATGTGAAATATTGTGAGCTTTCTCTGCTCCAGGCGAAAACACAGCAGGGGTCCTTCTACACTGAGTTGGACCTCCAGATTTCTTCTACAGTAATTCCTTTGTTTTTTTCCAGGGTTTCTGCTAATTCCTATTCCTAATGCTATCTCATGAAAGTGAAAGCTAATATTTTTTAGGAATTCTGTGTGCCAGATTCTGTTTTATAACCTCTTTCTCACAGCTGGTCCAAGGGAAAAATTGTATTTGCTTTCCTGTTAATGGAACACTTACAATTGAAGGCAGGAGAAGTGTAATCTGCCTAATGGTTTCAGGGGATGCAGTGCATGATAATATAGCACCAAGGCACAAAAATATGGAAAGGAATGGTGGAGGAGTGCTGCTTAGTTGATTGTGGTGGGGAAACAGACCAGGGAACAGTTCCAAAGAGGAAGGAATGAAGAACCAGATATAGATGCACTCCCCCTCAAGACCGTGACTGCACCACAGACACATCCAGACCCATACTTCACTAATCTACTAGGTAGTTCCTGTTATGGTTTATGTAGCCCCCAAGCCTCAAGCAATCACTCCAAATCTCGCGTTTGTGATTGGTTTATGTTTAGTGCTCAGATTGGTGGTATCTGTGCTACACCCACCTAGGGGTGGAGCCAGGATATGATGTAATTGTGGGAAGCAGGTGTCTCTCTCTCTCTCTCTTGCCGGTTTCCGCGTTGGTGTTTGCAGCAGCCATGAATGGCTGCCTAGCCTTGCCATGCTGCCTTGGAACCAACTGAGTATTGACCGAAACCTCCAAGAACTGTAAGAAATAAACCTTTTCTTCCCTAACTTTGGGCACCAGGTATTTTGTCTCAGCGATGAGTAAAAAGTAACCAAGACAGTCCCAAAGCCAATCAAGTTGACACACAAGTGTTTATTGTTTCCCTTTGACAGAAGCAAGGGCTGAGGTAGAGAAGTTTAAGTGTCTTATCCACAGTAGCAAGGGAAGCACGACAGGCTGGGGAGCTGTTATCTAGCCCCTGGGATTCCAAGTTGAAAATAGTCCTTGGATAAAGAAAGCAATGGATGTCAAACTCAGCAGGTCTCACTGGAAGCAGTAGGCTTATAGCAACAGTATAACAGAATTCTCAGTGTTATTGCTTGAGGGGGGCAATTGGTTATCTGTCCTGAGATGATTGTTCCCAACTGAATAGGAAGGTGACCTCTATTCCCACCATGATCTCATTACCCATGTCTGGTGGGGAGCTCACAGCCTTGGTTCCCACTATGGGGTGATGTCTCTGCAAGATTTACTCTACCTAGAATCCTGAAAATACCTGTTATACTTACCTTGGCATTTCAGGTTTGAAGAGGGCCCAGAAAAGCTGAGTAACTTTGAGACTAATCAATTTGTATCACCAGTTTTTAAACAGATATTTCTTAAATGATCAACATGTGCATATGCAGAATTGAACAGGAATCTGATCCACAGCCTAAGGCAGCAAAGCAGACAGCTTCAACTGTAAAGGAGCAAGTCAGAATTTTTGGCAAAAGCAACCTGTATGTCCCCATTACAACTGGGCTGGATGTGGCAATTTGGTGGTGAATCATGTACATCCCCAAAGGTGAGAAGTAGCAAGTCTTCATCATGACCCTCATCAGCACTCTCTTTTCTGCTCCTGACTACCCACTGGATCACTCACAACCAATTTTTAAAAATTTCATTTAAAGAGAAAACAAAACAAAACAGAAAAAAGGGTAGCAACAATACAAAATTCAAAAAGGAAAAAAAGAACAAAAAACAGTAAGAAATCGTTACTTGATGACTTATGTACTGTCATCTTGGAAATAGTTGTTCCAGTTACAAAGTTAAAACATACAAAGTACACATTCAAACAATGAGACTGTTAATAGTTCTGCTCCACCATCTAACAAAAACAGTAAAATGGTCATTCATCTTACACATTTAAACATACATGCAATGATATCCTTTAGAGCACTTTCTTTTCCTCTCTTTTTTACAGTAGCCATTACACATTTTGGGTTTTATTACTCCTACAGTTCTTACTACTTTTTACACAGAGATACAATGCGATATCTATAAATATGATTCTTATTTATTTCACTAATGGGAATAGTCTCAAGTTGTCTCCAGTCCTCTATGAAGGCCTCAAGGTCCTCCTTCTTCATAGCTGAGTAATACTCCATTGTATAAAAATACCACACCTTTTCCATCCACTCTCCAGTTGATGGGCATCTTGGTTGTTTCCAAGATTTAGCTATTACAAATTTCGCTGCTATGAACATGTGTGCATATATATCACTGTGATATGATATTTTCAGTTTTTCTGGGAAAATACCCAGGAGGAAAATAGCTGGGTAGAATGGAGCTTCCAGTCCTAGTCTTCTGAGAATTCTCCATACTGATTTCCACAGTGGTTGCACCAGTCTGCACTCCCACCAACAGTGGAGAAGTATTCCTTTTCCCCCACAGCCTTGCAAACATTTGTTATCAGTCGATTTCTTGATGTCAGCTATTCTTTCCAGTGTGAGATGAAATCTCAATGTTGTTTTAATTTGCATTTCCTGAGTGACCAGTGATGGTGAACATTTCTTCATGTATTTGTTTGCCATTTGTATATCTTCATATGAGAACTGTGTGTCCATGTCAGCTGCCCATTTTTGGAGAGGGTCTTTGAATTACACAACCAATCTTTTTCTTTTGAGATAGAGTTCTGCCATGGTTCTCTTTGGTACTTTATATCTCTTGCATGGTAGGAATCAGATATGTCAAGACCAGAATCACTCATTTCAACTCCAGAAGTCACTTTGTGAAACAGATTGGCAAACTCAGACTCCTAACAGTTACATGGAGATGGGTTTGGGACCGTAGTATAAGTTTTGCATGTAAGTAATTTTTGTCCCATCAAATTTCACCATGGGCAATCCTTGAGGGCCCCTCCTAGAAGAAGTCTATGTAAAACCCAATATGTTTTCTTTTTTTGTTCTGGGAACAATACAGTTAAGGATATTCCAGTCTGTCTACCAGTCCTTGGAGCTGAGAAAGACACAAGGACTTCATTATAAAGAAACACAGGAATCACAGATGTTTCTAAACCTCAGGAAAAGCTATCATGGCACCATCTTGGACCTATGATTTTGGATATTACTCCATAGACCAGGCCATATACCTAATTCTAGAGAGACAACTACCGGACTTCAATTTCTAACCCACTTCTACCTCATCCTTCCATAGATTCAGAAGTTATAAGATGACAGCTGCCTCCTTATCGTATTATGGTTCACACCTGCTACAAGTGGATTCTTCTGAGTCCACTGGATCATATTCTTGACCCACATGCAACATCTTGGAACATTTCCACCAAGCAGGAAACAAAGACAGACCAGTATTTTACAACCTCAGACACGCTGTCATATCTCAGGCTCTGCCGGACTATTTACCTATAAACTCTTTCCAGGAAGGAGTAAAAATTCTTTATCACAGTATCAGACTTTTCTCCAGAGTGGCAGGTTTATACAAAATGTATTTAGGCAAACTCCTTAGGTTTCTCTTCTTCATTGATCCTCCTTTCCTGCTAATGGTCTAAGGATGATTCTGAGAACTTTTCTCTAAATCTAGTCTGTGGCCCATGACAACATTTTAGCCAATCATGAACCACACACTCATAGTTCCAGTGATACTATATACCTGTTAGTTTGTGTAAATATGCTCTGTAAGACTTGCACATTGATAAAATCACCAAAAAAATGCCTTCTCAGATGTTATTCCCTGATAAGACATTACAAGAATGTACTTGCTTGTAACTCTTCATTTTTCTTGGAGCAAGTAGTATATTTGCCGGGCTCCAAAATTTTCTCAGTTTTAAAATCCTGAGTCTTAACGCCATGAGTTCTTCTGGAGTCTTAGCAATCGCCCTGCATGATATAGAGCAGATCTCTTATGAGACACCTCTCTGGATCCACATAGCCCACTCTGGAAATTATTTCTCCACAATTATTTCTAAGTCCCACCGTCTTGAAAATGTGCACTTTGTCCTCATGGTCAAATTCCTTTCCTGCAGTATCCTAACATTTTCATGACTGAGATTTGATCAAAACCTTGTGTCTAGTATCATCATTCCGATGGACTGGCAGATGAGTGAAGTGTGTTCCTTATTCTTTAAAAGTCATAGTTTTAGTCCTGAAAGGGGCTGAATGATGTATTTTAGATTACAGGGACTAGAGATTGTTTGAAAGCCTTGCCAATATATACCGCCCACATGAGCCATTCCATAGGTGTTAGCACAGCCAAGGGGAGAGAAAAGCACCTTTAAAAGTGATCTTCAAATTTGGGTGCAATCTGCATACTCATGTGTCTTCAACACCGTGGCATGATTTATTGCTTACTGCCAAAGTTTTCGAGCTTGATCTCCTTTTCTCTGTGGGAGTCCCCTATAACCAGTCACCTCCTGGCATGTCTCTCTTGCAAATTTAGTGGAACACTCCTCATTTAGATGTTACCTGAGGGTGCTAGGGAAGCTGAACAGGTATATCCGCTGCTTTCAAACAGACAAAGACAAAGAAAATGCAAGCAGCAGAGATTTTTCCTGCACTAAACTTCTTCCTATACTATGTGCTGAAGGAAGCCAGAACTCTGAAGGG
>PVJX010039904.1:0-15501 GCA_004027295.1 Dolichotis patagonum | reverse complement strand
CTTTATACTATTTTGTTATGTTTGATATTATTGTAATTGAAACTATGTTCAACTATAGCAGAGTTAGAGATATGGCGTTAGATACTGTTGATGTCCAGTTGACTTAATGTAAAGTACTGTGTTGCCTATGTTGTCCTCTTCTGATCTGCTCTGTACTACCCCCTTTTGTTTTATTCTCTTTTAAATAAAAAAAAAACAATAGCTATCACAATATTTCTTTCTCTGCTATAGTTGAGCATAGTTTCAAATACAATAATATGAAACATAACAAAATAGTATAAAACTATTCAAAGAGTGAAAGAATTATGGGGCATTCTGAACCGAACAACAGAGAATGATCAATGGGTACTATTATATCTCATTTTTGATAAAAAAAATTTTTGTTTATACTATCACACATATTCAAATCCCAATAAGACACAACGTGATAGATAGAACCAATGGAAATAGAAGAATAGAAGCTTGGTAGGACTTCTAAGAAGGACGGTATTAAATCAGCAACAGCTGTCATAATGTTTTGTTCTCTTCAAAACAGCTGTTCATAGAATCATGTATAATAAAGTCAAACAAAACAGAATAAAACCATTCCAACTGATGAATGAAAACATTGAAAGTCCTGAAAGCTATAAGATGGGGACTCATGATTACCCTAAAATCTTATCTACTCTTACCAACTCTCATACTAGGGAGACTATACGGTATTTACACATGTGAGTATTTTGTATTCTTATAAATGATCTTCTATTGACAAATTACAAATGATTCCTCAAAAGTTATGCCTTCCTATGGGATGGTAGAGTACACCAATAGAAAATTCATACATATGCTTAGAGTAGCGTATAATAATCAGGAACTACCATGAAAAGCATAAAGCTACTCAGAATTAGTCAATATATCTGATAGCTTATCTATATAAGCATTAGCATCTGCTATCACATGTGATATGTGAAACAAATCAAATAATTTCCAAATTCTTAAAAAATACTAGAAATAGTTTAACTTTTCTTACTGACTCGGCAGCACCACCAAATACGTAAGAGATTATGCTGTAACACACAAAAGCCTTTGGGAGCTATTGAGGTTGGTAGGATCACTCATCCTGGCATTAAATGAAATCAAATGTCATCACTGTTTACACTCTAGTTTCAGTATTTTATTGTTTCTATCCTTTGTTCTCTGAAGCCAGTCTGTCAGGTGTCACTCCTTGGTGATCCCAGGATACCACTCTGGAAAAATCCTTTCCCAAGGTTCTAACCTGTGCTTCTAGTCTCTGAAGAGATGGCAAACAGAAAACTGAGTTCATTAAGGTAACCCAAGAAAACAATAAATAGGATCTAATTTAAAGACCAAAAAGTCTTTCTTCTCATGAAGTTTATCTGATGGATTTAATAGGCTGTTCAGGTTGTTTTATTTTGTGTTTGGTTCTCATTTGTATTCTGAAACCATAAATTGATACATAGGTCAAATCTGGATATGAGAAAACTATTACACATCCAGAATAGGTATATTTACTCCTCTCTTTTTTGTGGGCCATATTCAATTACAACATAGAAAATATTCTTTACTATTTTTACCATGTCAGAAGACAACTACTGAAATATATTAAATCATGATACCACGCTTCTCCTTAATTTCTCAAACATTGTAAGGATATGGCACCTTTCACATTACACTTTATGAAAGTAGGCTGTTTTGATACCACATCACTGGCAGTTAATAATACTGCATTCTCTTCTGATAAATAATTATTAATTTTCATTGTACCCAAGTTTTTCCCTGAATAGCTAACTAGAAATAAGTTTCAGCAAGATGTTGGTATTACCTTGCTCTGTCTTCTTTTGTTAAATAACTGACAGATTATTGTGGCCACTATTTTCCCACCTGGAAAGCTCCTCTTGTAGCCCACTCTACCAAAATATTGCTTCTGTGTCAGAAAATACTACCTCTGGAAAATTCTTATCCTTCAAAACCTATTTTAAGTATTGCCCTACTCAAGCCTTCCCAGACTCCTGCAGAATATACCAATATTTGTCAACATTTGTGTTCTCATTAAAGGAAGAGGAAATAAACCTGAGTGAGCAAGGGTGAGAAATTTTAGCAAAAGTATTATGCATAATTAAGAAAATGTGAGCATATTTACAATTCTTTAACATATTCAGGAAACATCATATTTAGTTTGGTGAAAACATAAAGTACATTTGGGAGAAAGTCTTGAAAGTCATAATGTTAAATAAGCCACTTTTTTTTCTATTTTAATTCTTATTTTTCATTAGTACATGTTTACAGTAGATAATGATTATACTCCTTATGGAAAGTTGGTACAGGTACATAACATTTTTATTCTTTCTTCATCCCCTTCCTCTCTCCTCCCTCCATCTCTCAGTTCTCTTCCTTTTTGCAAAAGATCTATCTCCCCAATTCCTATTATCTTTCATTTTACACTTTATATATATTTTAGGTTTTTCATAGAGAAATCATGATGTTGTATATCACAATAAACCACATCATTATCAAGTTTGAAATGTGTTATAAACATAAGGTTTTCCAATGTTGGAATGGTTTTATTCTGTTTTGTTTGACTATATCATGTGTGATGATATGAACAGCTGTTTTGAAGAAAACAAAACATTATGACAGCTATTGCAGATTTAATATCGTCCTTCTTAGAAGTCCTACCATGCTTCTTTTGTTCTACTACCATTGGTTCTATCTATCACATTGTGTCTTATTGGGATTTGAATATGTGTGATAGTTTAAACAAAATTTTTCTATCAAAAATGAGATATTATAGTACCCATTGATCATTTTCTGTTATTCGGTTCAGAAAGCCCTGTAATTTTTTCACTCTATGCATGGCTTTATACTATTGTGTTATGTTTGATATTATTTTATTTGAAACTATGCTCAACTATAGCAGAGTAAGTGATATGGTGTTAGCTACTGTTGATGTCCAGTTGTCTTAATGTAAAGTATTGTGTTGCCTATGTTGTCCTGTTCTGATCTGCTCTGTACTGCCCTTTTTTGTTTTATTCTCTTTCAAATAAAAAAAAATTGAGAACAGTGTAGAACATTTGTTAAGGAGGAAGGGTGCATTCATATGAGATACTCATAATTAGGAAACTGTTGAAATAATATTGGTGGGAAAAGACAAATGCAGTGGGGTAGAGAGAATGGTAAGACTTGACAAATGATTGGATGCAGGGACAAAGAAGAGTGATGATTTGACTACATTTGAGTAGACCATACCTCCATAATCTAAAATGCGAAACATAGGATAGGTTCCTTCAGGAGGAATTATGTTAAAGGGAAGAGACAACAAGTTCAATTTTAATATAAAAAAAGATTCAGTATAGTACTTACAAGTGTTTTAGAGCCAGAATCCCTGGTGTCTAATCTGACCTTTGCATCCTAATGTATTTGTACTACAGAAATGTCATTTAATTTCTATATACCACAGTTTACTCATCCATAAAATGGGAATATTACTATCGCTCCTAAAACTGTTGTTATGTTTAAATCAGATAGCACAGGTGAAAAATTTAGAATATGGTTTGGCAACAGGTTATGAATGCTATTTTCAATTTTTATTTCTGTAATATATGTAGGATATCTAGTTATGTTCTTGGATAATAGGTTTGAAAAGGGAAACTGGCATGGACTGGAGTCATACATCTGGAGATTTACTGGAACACAGTTGTATATGAGAAGCAGAGAAGCAATTGAGATTGTTAATGGAGAAAATAACACAAATGTGTACACACACATGAGCATAATTACATGTATGCATATATACGTATAGGCATGTATGGATAGAATAATGTAAAATGATAATAGAAGAGGACCACTGATAGAAATTGGAGGATGAAATATGTGAGAAGTCACAGGAAAAGAAACATATTAAAAGGATAGCAAAAGAATAAGTATAAATTACATGTGATGGTATGAACTGCTACTTTGAAGAAAACAAGACATTATGGTAGCCATTGCTGATTTTCTATCATCTTGATTTGAAGTCCAATAATGCTTTTATTCTTTGTTTTGATTGGTTTTACTATGTTTTCTATTACTTGATTTCACTATGTGTGAAGGTATGTACAGCTATTTTGAAGAGAACAAGAGACATTATGGTACCCATTGTTGATTTTTCTACTGTCTGGTTTTGAAGGCCTATAATGCTTTCATTCTTTTGTTTTGATCGGTTTTATACTATTTTGTTTTGTTTGAATTCATTGTGTGTGAAGATATGGAAAACTATTTTGAAGAAAACAAAAGACATTATGGTGGCCACTATTGATTTCCTATTGTTTTGCAATCCTGTGTTGCTTCTATTGTTTTTTTCTGATCTGCTTTGTTCTGTTTTGTTTTGTTCTCTTTAAAATAAAAAAAAAACAATTACAAGAAGTCAGAGAGCAAGAAGATAAGGGAAGTTAAGACTCTCAAAAAGGTAATGATCAATAGCACCAAGTGATCAGGATTGGAAAGAAGTCACTGGATTTTAACAGACGATCACTGTAGACATTTTGAGAGCTCTGAGAAAGCTGGGTTGTGAAAAATACGTTAGAAAACATGTAAAGATTATTCTTTTAGACACATGAGCTTCAAAAATCAAAAAGGGAGATAAGAACTAGTAAGAAGCATAAGTCAAATGAAAAGCTGTTGTACCATGTCATAATGAAAAATGTAACCAAGCTAAAGAGAAGTCAATGAAAAGACACAGTATCAAGATACGTGGTTTATCTTCTACCCATTTCACGAACTACTAAAAATAATGAAAATCTTATCAAAGGTAAAATTTTAAAGTTCAACTGAAAAAAAATCTAGAATAATCTGTCTTAAAATAAAAAGGGGATGGGAAGTTATATAATTATTTTTAAATATTGTTAGTCCTATATTTTAACATACCTACTTTCTGAGACTATTATAACAATTGAGAAGTCGAAGGATACTACTGAAATAGAAAGGCCATTCTTTTAAAATACAACAGCAATTATCTTTTTTAAACAACAGAGCTAAACTTTTTTCATTTCTGCATCCTAAATATATTTTTGCACTTTTAAAGGATATTTTTTCATTCATAATAAATACTCCAATTAAAGCTACTTCACAATTGTTCAAATAGTAAAAGGCTCTGTATATGACAAATTACTAATTTTTATAACTTATTAAGGTTGAAATTTCAGGGCTGAAGATATAACTCAGCAGCACAAGCATCTGCCTGGCAAGCATGAGGTTGTGAGTTCAATGCCAGGTACAAAGAAAAAGTTGAAATTTCAAATAGTAGTCTGCATATATTTATATCTACAATCAAAATTCAGTAATTTCTAGAGTACTTACTAAGATGTTCATAATTTTTCCATATGTTTCTTATTAAACATATGCCACTTTTAAAATTACACTCTGACCAACTTGCTATGAGATAGAAAATGTCAATACCATCACACTGTGGTGAAGACATCACTGTAAAGGACAGGGAAAGCAGTACACACATCCTGCCATCATAAAAATCTGAATTCAAATCACACTTACATTCCTTAACAGCTATGTCATTTTGAGTAGGTTACTTAGCCTCTTGAAAACTCATTTCCTAGACTAGTAAACTGGAGATAACAATACATAATTCACAGAAATCTAGTTTTTAAAAATTCATTTTAAACAGTTCCCTTAAATATGTAAATATAGTTGGCCAGAGTATGGCAAACTGAAGATAAAATATAATGAGAACACTGAATAAAGTATTTCACTCTTCCTATATAAATTTTGCAAGACATGTACAAATTTAGACATGGCTGAATATCACTGAAACTTAGTTATAGGCCTAATCCCAGGAACAAAGACAAAATTTTCAAAAAGTTAGCTGCAAGAGAGTTTTCAATTTTTCAGCACTGATGTAATTTTCATTGGAATTAAATTTCATGATAAATACAAATATACTATAAAAAGGAAAATCGTATTTTTTAGAAAATATATTTAACTTAAAAGCATATCATAAAAGGTTATCTTAAAACTTTGTCACACAGGAGATGATTTTTATACAAGGCATTTTGTCTGTCTGATAAAATCTCAAACTGGTAGGAAAAGATACCAGTATTTCATAAAACACTAATTGTGTTAATTTCCTATCAGATAAGAAATTTTAGTATTTCAACACTCAACACAGAATATTTGATGAAATTAAAGGTGAAACTACATTCTCTACTGAATGATCATACAAGGAATTTTAAAAAGCTTTCAGCACTGGGAATATAGCTCACTGGATATAGTGCCTGCCTGGCAAGCGCAAGATCCTGTGTTCAATTTCCAGTACAAAAAAAAAAAATCTTTCAAACAGTGCTTTCCATGTCACATTGAAAGGCATACAATGTCTAAAAGAAAGAAATTATGACCAGAGACCAGAAACACCTGGTATCACATTCTGACTCTTACAAAGTGAGTGACTTTTCACAAGTTAATTAAACTCATTCTGCCTATATATCTCACAAGCAAAATGGAGATCATAATAACACGTACAAACTTGAGTTGGATAATTAAATCAAATGACATATGCAAATCGAGATGTTTAATTTACCAAATATAAATACAAGCATTAAATATGTTTGATTTTCCAAATATTATAATTTTCCAAATATAGGCAATAGACATGAGTCCTCATCCCTAAAGAACCAAGTTATTTTCCATAAAATGGGTCATTCGCTGTAACCATCTAAGAACAGACAGATTTCTTATTTTTTCTTAATAAAACAACTTTATTAAAACAAAAATCAGTATACCACACAAATTCACAACTTTCTATTTTCTGAAGGAAACACATAGTCTACAGAAGACCATAAGATGTCCCCTGACTTAGGGTTGCAATTCAATCACTTCTGTTTTGGTGAGTTAAACCTATGAATATTGCCTGAATGTCACAAAGAGAGACAAATATCTTTTTTTTAACATTAAAAGTCCATGGACTTCACTAACATCTGTTAGGATAATAGACCTGACTCAATTGCTTTGCCCTTGGCCCTGGTCAGTACCAAGTCTTTAACTTCCCGGTTTTATTACATCAATTAGTAAAATTATGATATCATAAGGACCATATTCATACTAATTCAGTAATACTTTCCTAATTTTAAACAAATTGTTATTCTCACAAATAAAATTTGCACAACATATTTTTACATTCCTTTGTATTTAAATACTACATAAAATGGAGTAGGATGCCATACAAAATGAGTACTCTAAATATAATTCTAGATGTAATTTAAGACAAAATTAACTGACCTGTAATTGCAAGGCTTCATGATTTTCTAATCCTTCCACAATTGTTGAAAATCGTTCCCTGTTATTTCTTTCTGCTGCAGTAGTTATAGCTCCTAAAAGTTTATCCAGACTGCAGAGAAAAAGAGGTAAAAAAGAAGAAACAAATGAGAATCCCTAACACACAGACAAACACACGCAAACACACACACACTATTAGGATGGGTTATTCCTTCAGTGTTACCTGTTTGTCTTTTGGTGTTGATGTTTATATAGAGCACTACAATTTTTAAAATCATTATTCAATGGTTTTAATTAATAAAACTGTATACAGGTATATGGTGAACAATGTTATGTTTTAAAATACGCATATAATGTGACAATGAAATCAAGCTAAATGACATATGTACCATCTCACATACTTATCTTTGTGTATGTGGTTTACAAAATCTACTCTCTAAGTTAATGGCAAATACATATTATATTGCTATTAACTGGCCAATACTAAGTCTTTAACTTACACTATAATGTAAAATAGGTATCTTGAAAAAAATTCCAATTGAAAGGCCATTACAATTATTACAATTGTGCTCCCATAAACATATTTCTAAAGATAAATATTTAGAGATTTCAATAATTTAGGGAATAAAACTGAAAATTCAAATAGAAAAATCTTAAGGAAAATAATTTTTCTGAGAAATACCCTGAGAACACTCAATTAGATAATACTAAATCTACAGTTTCAAATTTTTCATCTGTTACTAAAGATATTAATATAATTTAAAAACAAAGTGTTAGAATTAATTATGGAATAAAGATCTTTTTAAAAAAGAAATTTCAGGTAAAGACACATCTTTACACAGCACAAAGTTATTTACCTGAATAAAAGTAACAGTAATTATCCCTACATGATGTTAACATCTAACTAACCTCCCTCTATGAAGTTTGCTACTTCTTAAAAAAATTTTTATTAGTACATGTTTGCAGTACATATTGATTACAATTGTTGTGGGGAATTGTTACATGTAGATAATACATCTCAATTTTTCTTCTTCGCCTCCTTTCCTATGTTTTTAATTTTTTATAGTCTGATACTTTTAGCAAATGACATCTGAAATGATAATTGAATTATAATAAATATATCAGCTTAGGTTGTATTTATGAATTAAATATTGAAAAGCTAAATAATGAGAAAAATATTTCTTACTCGTGAACCAATTTTTCTGATGCCTATGAAAATCTTTTGCATATGTAACCTCATTTGTTCTCATTAAGAAAGACAAAGTTAAAGATAATATTTTTGTGTAATGTTTGCCTTTAGTCCTTTAAGTACAGTAGCTAGCACTGAAAAATATTTCATTTTATTCCAACAATTCTTAAAACTTTCCTAAATGTTTGCATGGCCCAGTTCTGATTTAACTTAAAGTATTACTGTCACATAAAATGTTCAAAAGAAATCTTTATTTCCTGTCCTTAGCAAATGTCATTTTTGTCACAGTGGTTTCTCGTAAACTGGACTTGTTAATGACATCAAACTAAAACTGTACTTCTGATTCACTATATTTCAGTAAGATATGATCCAATGCATCTTTGACAACATTTGCTGACTCTGAAATACACACACACACACACACTAAATAAACATCAACAACGTTTTCTTTTTATGTCTTTCTAACATGCTAGTTTATTGCCAGGTACAAATCATTCTTCATTTCAGTTTCTATAGGCAGGTAAAATACATTCTGTTACAAAGTAATAGCACAAAATAAGGGCATCTAGTAAACTTGATTAAAGAAATAAAGATTGTCTGATGCCCAGCATAGGATATATGGCTATACATATGTATTTGTCAAGATAACTGACCTTTGCCCATTTTTCTAATGACTGCTTTACTTTCGGCAACATAAAATTCTATTCATTTATTTTGAACTCATCTTTGAAGAATTCCCATCAGGAGTCTATTAGTTTAAACCTAGTTTCCATAATATCAACAAAAATGCTAAAATATAAATAGAGAAGATAAAAATGTCAATCAATAATTTTCTAAGCTCTATTACTGTTTTCATGTAATTTATCTAAAGAAACAGAACCAAAGTAAGTATAATTTCAAGTGTCATTTTCTATGCAGTAAATATAATACAGCAATACTTACATGTTCTCTTCTCCAACAATACAAATAGCAGAAAGAATTTTTACTATTTCAGTCATCATGTTGGGTTGTTTGGGATCAATTGCTCTTGCCAATAATAAAAGACTTCTTTCATCTCCTAGAATCCTTTGCAATCCAAACTAAAGTTAAAAAAGAAAAACTTTAGTCAAAATTACAATGTCTATGGAACATATCTTTATTTTTTAAAAAAGCAACCTAAAATGGTTTTCCAAAAAACCCTACAACCATACCGAAGACTTACTGAAAATATATAAATGCTTTTTTAATTCAATTAGTTCTCCTATGTAAGTCAGTTTTTTATGTAAACTGACTGTATCTTGGAAGTTTCATTCCTTGTTCAGATATGATCTCCATTAGTCTACCCTGCAATTTCCACAAAAATTTGAGCAAAATATGGAAACAATTAGTCTTTATTTAACAAAGAAAAACATGTAAAATACATACTAATGTGATTTTCTAATACTGTGCCTTTGGGTATCTTGATGAAGTCTGAAATTCATAGTTAAGTTATCCAATAAGTTTGCATGAGAAACAAAGGTGAACAAAAACAATTTTTTTAAACACCCAATTAAACACTATATGCCAGTTAAAGAATTGATAAACCTTGTGTATTTTTCACACCTAGTTCTTGCCTTCTCCCTTTCTACAAAGGCTACAAACTCTTAAGATACAGGACCTGAGTTTTATTAAGTGTCACAGTCAATAGGCAAAGAAGATACCTATCGGGTCCTGACCTAGATCCCCGATCTCCCAAGCGAGTGTACAGCGGAGGTTAAATAAAATGCGACAAGTTATATGAGTTTTTAGGGCTCCAGGAGGGTCAAGGCCCTTTAGTTAAGCTCGAGACTCTGAGGGCTAAGACTAAAAACTTCTCTGGATTCACCCACTTTATTAGGACAAAAGATGGGGAAACTGAGGAATGCGCAGGTAATGAGCAGGACCTTGGGAGTCACTTCAAAGACTTCTCCAAGAAGTAAATTATGCCAATTTAGGAGAACTGTCCTATCTCCAATTGACATTTATGGTAGGATTGATCCTGCATGAGTAATTTCTGCAGCTGCAGTCTCTATCTTGTTAATTGGGGTGGAGCCAATTGTCCGCAGCTGTGGCCTTATCTTGCCCTTTGAGGTATCTCTGGCCTCACAGGCCACTACAGGCCTCAGCCAGGACCAGTGATTCATAGAGGTTCACTTACTATGAATCAGCTCCCATCACCAGGCAAGGGGCCCAGGCCTAGGACAGACTCACAGATAAAATAGAAAGCCAATTAGTAAAATTTAAATCCTGCTCAGAGCCATTTTATAGTGGTCTCCAACAGATACCATCTTCATTTTATTTTTTAGGCACAAACCCTTATATGTACACACACACACACACACACACACACACATGTTCAAACAAATAGATAATAGATACAATGCTTAAAAAAAAAGCTTAATGCCTGGGTTTTTCCTATACTGAAGGTGGTGTTTTATCCCATCTAATTCGCACAGGGTATTTTTTAAATTTCTCATGAAATAAAGCTGTTTCATTTTACAGTCTATTGGTGAAATCTGACAACGTTTCATCAGAGCAAAATTATTATTTCAAGCTAACCTGTAGTTAAGTATCAAATATATGAACAATAGAATGTTCTTAATTTAACGTTTAAAGGATTCTGGAGGAGAATATCATTGCTAAAGCTCCTAAGCATGATATTTTTTCAGGTAAAAAGATTTATTAATACTTAGTGATGTAACAGTTTTTAGCAACTGAACAATATTCCCCTGAACAGCTTTTTCAGTACCAGTATCTAAAGAATACAGTGTTTCAGGTTAATATAAAACCATCTTAGGAAATTACTGCAGCAGTCGCAGTTCATTTTCCCTTCATCACTGCATAAAACAAAATAAAACAAAAAATCACCTAGAAGATGAGTCAGGCTATTTGATATAGATAGTGGCAAAAGATGAAGAGAACAGAATGACATATTTAAAAAGCCAAGCCCAACAGAATGTTTCCAGTGGTATGATCCAATGGAATGCAATGGATTCCAGACAGAATCTGGAAATCCAGCTTTGTTGATGGGTTAAGGTATTCCGACTCCTCAGTCATTTTAAAGGACACCTCCTGCTCCTATAGGTTCCTAGCAAACTCTTCTAGTGTCTTTTTCTGAAATGTGACTTTAACATGAATCCTATCAAATATGGAAACGCGGAGACAAGAAAAGACGAAAAAAGACTAGAAAGAAGCAAAGAAAACAAAAGGGGTATGTATATACATACATAATAAAAGGTAAGAAATGTAAGTAAAAAGCACATTATTTTTTTAAAAAGCACATGTATAAATCTGCGAGCTAGATTACCACATGGTTACAAAACAAAACAACTACTTTAGAAGTCAACTGGAATGATGGTGAAATAATTTATTTTTTGAGATTTTATTTATTAATAATAGTTTGTAACATTTATTAATAGTCTGTAACATGTAACATGAAGATGGTATGTTCTTTGCCGATTGACTGTGACAAACATTTAATAATAATAGTTTGAGAATTTATTAATAATAGTTTGTAACATTAATAATAGTTTGTAACAAGGGATATACTAGATATAGAAATAAAGACATGAAAAATCATTCAATCCAAACATCTGAGCAATATTATGGTCCTGGAAGTTAAGGAATAATGACTTGCTTTTTATGATCCTATTACCATATACTACATAGAGGGAAAGAGTTTCTGAAGTAAATAATCGAAATTCCTTGGGGCCACAAAATATAATTTCTCTTTAAGTCGTTGCAGACAAAAGTTTACTGTCTAGATCTGGACAATGTACTCTAACATGAAATGTACATTTCACTGTATATTTTCTATCTTGGATACATATTTATGCCTATTGTTTCAAATGCCTATAACTTAAAGTATCAACTTATTCATATTCTGAGGACCTATATGTAAAACACAAACATGACCTAACTAAAACTTAACCTTAGCTTTCTTAATCAAAGAAAAATCATCAGTTTTTCAAAACTGAAATATTCTTAAGGAAAAAAAAAATGTTGGTACATTAAAGTACATCCTACAGGAAAAGTTTGTAAAGGAAATTTTGGTAAAATAAATTTCTCTAGTGACTATCCTGATTATAATTAGTTGATGTCCTAGAAAGCTGCAGAAGTTAATAACACAAGTCAAAAAGAATGTAAAACAAAGTGTCTTAATTTCAATATACAGAGACAGAGACTGATTAAGAGTGATCAAGTTATTTTCCAAAGGTAGCTCATTAGTGGCAAAGTGTGAAATGTATCTCTTGATTTCTCTTACGATGTTCTTTCCATTTTGTCATTCTTTCTCTCAATTTAACAAAGATATCCATCCTTAACTTTGAGGAAGCAGTACACAATAAGTGCTTTCTTGTTAGGCATAAGATTCTGTATAACTTGTAAACAATGACTGAGATTATAGAAGTTGAGAAATTCTGTACTACTACCAACATTTCTATAAAAAGGATTCAGAAATACCACTATACCTATATTCTATGCAGGGGTCTACTAGCAAGCAGCCATGGCATTGTCAATATTCTTTGCTGATACAAATGTGTACATCAAAAATACAGTGATACATAATTTCATATGCGTAAGAAAGACTGTACATTATTTAAATACATAATCTTATTGCACAAGCCACAATATTACTGTAAAAGCTATAAATGCCATATATGGCAAGTATCTTGTTTTTGTTATAATTATTTATTTCTATTAAGAAAATTATTTCCATTAAGTATTTTAAATTATTAAAATACTACCTAGGTAATTATGTAATTGAATTATTATAGTTATATAAAGCAGGTAACTTCTAAATTAATAGCAAAAATATTCCAAAAATTATGTTTCTTCCTAGTGCTATACATGCACCAAAACAAAACCCGTTTTATATTCCAGATATCATTCACGTATGTTAACTTGTCAACATTTATTGAACACAAAATACAGGTAAATCCTTTTTTATTAGTACCAGGAATCGAACTTAGGATCTTGTGCTTGCCAGGCAGGTGCTGTCCCGCTGAGCTATATGCCCAGCTAGAAAGACAAATCTTAACCTTACAATATTCTTAGAAAAAAAGTCAAATCTTACCCCTTAATTTAACTTTGCAATAGATTAAAAAGTATGAAAATGGCATTCAGTTCATGACATTGAAATTTTCCTACCACTATAAAGGAAAAGGAAGTATTACCTATTTAGGTAATAAGATGAATATGTTTGCATGACAGAAGAGCCTGCCAATAAACATTGTGTGAAGCAAAGTTTATTCTAAAGAATATTTAAATAAAATACATGATTATTTGCATCATAAAGGCCCTTTTGTAAACTGAATACACATCTACTATTTTGTCTGTTTTATACTTTCATACTGTCAGGCAAGCTCTCTTCTTTAGTAGCAGAAGCATAAATAAATATTACTTACTTTATTATTCATAAATGCTTTGAGGCATTGAATTAGCTTATATTGATTCTTCTTATCGATATTTTCTTGCCTAAGTACAAAAAAAATCATATCATGTCATGCTCAAAACATTTTCCTTTGGCAAATTTTTCTAAATATTATTCTTACTGTTTTTTGTCCAGAAGCTTTTCCAGCACATCCAATAACAGTCCAAGACCTTCATGGCCAAAGTTGTTAACCCAGCTAAATGATTAAAAGAAAAAAAAGGTATAAATAACTTCACATATTTAATACATTATTCAAAATGAAATTTTGGTTTCCAAATCTGGAAATCTTGTTTTAAAATTTCTTCTAATTCTTTTTTTCTATCCTGATTCAAGTTCTGGCTTTATGAGAATGACTCTGAAATCTCCACCTGAAACTCTCTTTTCATATTTTTCATCTCTCATAAAGCACTGCCTCGGCTGTTTCATCCACATCATATGCTTAGGCCTGAATTTATCTTTTCTTGTTTTTACTCTCCTAAATGAATTCCTCTATTGCTATTGATATTGTTAATAATATTATTACCCTTTGAATCCTTCAGATTTCCAATAGTAGCAGAAATGTTTGATCTCCATTTTGTTTCACCTTTCCATTTATTCTATTCATTTGTACAACAAATTTTATATATATATATATATATATATATATATATATATATATATATATATCACCAAGTGTTTCAGGTGGCAGAGATAAAAGAGGAAACAAAACTAAATCCTTCCCTTCATGGAGTTTAATATCTAAAGTGAGGGAAAAAGATGATTAACAGCAATATAATAAATGACAGTGTTTTGACAAACACTTGAAGAATGGAATAAAAGGAGATCTAAGATGCTATTTTCAATGTTTGCTCAATGAAAGAGCTTTTGTAAAAGGTGATATTTGAGCAGAGCCCTGTAAGAAGCAAGAAAGTAATTCCTCACTTGAAGTATGGGGAAACTGAGTCCTGCAGTATTAGCTACTGGTTTGGAATGTTCAGGAACTGTCAGACCAGTGTGCAGGAGCTGAGTAAGCAAGCTCAGAAGAAAGGCAGGAGATTAAATCTTATGTACAGCAGAAGTCTGAAAGGCAGAACACAAAGTACTTGATGTGACTTTCTGGCCTCTAGTCATGAATATCCTACTTCTAGAATGACTTCTCCAAATATCCCCTCTCTCTTTTTCACTGTCTATGCTAACAATCTAACCTCAATTACCTTTAATATGCCTGGAAACTTCCAAATGGGGTCTTTTATAGCTTCTTTCTTTTATCTTGCACATTTTATAAAATGCCACATTAAATTGCACTCAACAAAAGACTTCTCTATAAAATGTTCCCCTGAACTACCGAACACATTTAAATCCTTTGGCCCAACATTTAAGGCCATCTAGCCTTTAAGTGAGTTTCCAGATACAGTCCTTATAGCACATGTGCCAATAAAATCAGAAGGATGATAATTCCTGGTGCCTTTGAAGAACTTGCCTGTGTTACAGCACAAATTCTTTCTTTCCAGAAGGAAATCCCAACACTATCTCACCAAGGCTTTAAGTTTCAATGTGGTCATTTTGAGTCATTAATATTTTCCCCTGTAAATCCTCCAAACAAATACTAATTCTGTCTCTTCCAATTCCCATGTGCTCTTTATCT
>PVJX010039903.1:0-15507 GCA_004027295.1 Dolichotis patagonum | reverse complement strand
AAAGAGTCGGGCCGAGATGCAGGTCTGCGCAGACTTTTGATCCAAACAGCCCAGGCCACTCTACCAAGTTTCTTATTTTTCACCTGAGTGAGCTCAGGGTTGTGCTCTGTGCTTTTTTTCTTTGAAGGGGAGAGGGTTCAGTGCCTGGTGCAACCTCACTTCTGACATACCATTCCAAGTGCTGAGTGCCCTCGGGCCCCAGACTCTGATATTACAGGTACTGAAAACATCGGCATGCTCAGCTGGGCTGGGAGCTGTTCTGAGTAGTGACCAAAGGCAAATCCATCGGCCCCGGAGTTGGCAGGATCCAGGTAGGAGCTCCTTGCCTGAGCACCAGTTGCGTGGCCCTGCCTCAATGCTCTGAGGCACATGGCTATGCTGGGGCCATAACTGCAGGGTTCCCTCCCAGAAACACACCCAAGAGCTGGAAGGAGTGAGGAATCTCTATGAGAGGGCCGATAAGTGCCAGGTACGCTGTCCACCACCACATTCCTGTCACACTCCTCCCTAGTGCTCCCGGTGGACCAGGCTTCCGGTGGCAAAATGATCCTCATTTCCTCTCCTCTCCCTGTCAAAGTCTGGAAGTGGGATTTTGGGGACTTCCAGGGAATGTGACTCCCTTCATGAGGCTCCATCTTCATGGGGCTGAGGTGGGCTTGAGTGCTGAGTGGCGTGCTGGCCATGGGGTAGGTGGGCTTTGAGCAGTGGGGGATGGTGGGCTGGGCCGAGGGCCAGCAGCTTTTCATCAGTGCCTTGGCTCACCCATTGCCTGTGGGTTGCAGGCACTGATGCCACGAATGGGCTGTCACTGTGTCAGGGTGCAGCCAGGGCCCAATCAGCAGCCTGTCGGGTTCCTCCTGGCAGCACCTTGCCAGCCCCCATCTACTTGTTCCTGAGCAGGCAGAAGGGGAGAAGAGTGGCTGAGGCTGGGGACTCCTCTCTAGTGCTCGAATTAAAGGCCCCTAAGGAAGTTCCTGCTTCCAATCGCTTTGTCTGCCTCTCATCTTAACTCTCAACTCCATGTCACCTGGGAGGTTTTGTTTTTTTCTTTTTGTGTCATCCTTTCAATAGTCCTTTGCTCTCCTATGAGCCACAGTGAAGCTCTTCCCATGGAAGCCCCTGAGCCAGACACAAAGAGTTAACTTCCCTCCAGTGGAACCTCCCAGATCCTCAGAACCTGTGTCCTTGTCTTTCTGCTCCTCCTGTGTCTCCCCACTCCCTTGCTGGCTACACACAAAGGCTTCTCTGTTACTGATGAGGCTGAAGTCACATGCTTCCCTCTTAACCCCAGAGCTCTAAAACAAAACACCCACCCCCTTTGGCCCTGGATGACCCTGTTTATGTCTGTGGAGCCAATTCCAAACAGTGACAGTACGAAAACTTCTGCTGGGAGAGACTTCTTGACTACTGGTATAAAGAGAACAAATCTTCACTTTGTATAACATTAGGATTCTAAGAAATTTTGGGAAATGTCTTAGAGAGATTGAGAGAGAGAGAGAGAGAGAGAGAGAGAGAGAGGAAGCCTGTCCCAACTTCTCTGTTTTCTAAAATATTTCTTACCAGAAGACCCCAGAGGCTCAGGATAAAGCTTGCAAGAAACACAAAATGGTGGTCAGACTTTTAATGGCTGAGAGACCATTATAGATTTTCCTAGCAAGATCTTACTTTGCTTAACCCTTAAATAAAGTGATATTTTTTCTTTTTAAAGAGAGAGAGATCTCCATCTCAAAGTTTTGATGGAGGGACACGTGTGTGTTTCTGTTTGTGCCCTACAGATCCCTTTTCTTTCAGTTTATGGGTAGTGGCCCACTGTTAAGCTGTTAAGGAAGTCAAGTTTCCTTTGATTGTTTTTACCTTGATCAAAGTGGTAGAGGGAAAATACCAGAACCCAAAAATGCTGGTAACATTGGACTCCCCAGATACAGCTCAGGAATAATTAGGTAAAAGAAATGATTAAGTGTCTGCTGGTTTCATGTGCATCCTGGAGAAAAGAGTGGGATAATGGAGATAGAAGCAAGAAACCAATGCCATGCATGTCCCAGGGTGGTAAAATTCCTCAGGCAGGGAATGGCACCTAACTGTCACCTCTAGTAATGAAGCTGATGATCTAGCAGCCACCTATGTTGAGAAGGATTCTGTTGCTTTTCTTTGCAGAAAAGAGGGCTGTGACCAGTGAAAAGTGTATACTGGGCATGGGAGGAGACATGACAGCAGTATTGTTATTCCTGTGCTTGTATAATCTCAGAAAGTTAAATTATCATATGTAAGGAGGACATAGTGGTGGAGAGAAGATAGCAGGCAGGGCAGTGGAAACTGTAGTAATTAGAGACAGTGGTGCTTACTAAATGTGATCCTGCATATTAGATGGACCACGTGGGAAGTTGTAAGCAACGAAATATAAGCAGATGATGCATTGCTTCTGGGCTGAGGCAGAAAACACCCATATACCATTTTATATTCTCTTTTTCCTTATCCCAGCAATTAAAGGGCCTCTTGTTCCAATAGGATAATTACAAAGTGTGGCCAGGGCTGTAGCCCAGAGGTAGAGCTCTTGCCTATCATAAGTGAGGCCCTGGGATGCATCACCAGCACTGAAGAAGAGGGAAAAATGGATAATCTGTCATCCTGGGTCCCTGATTATGTAGAGTTAAACCCCTTGCCAACCTAGAATGAACATTTAGTGTAAGACAGATAGAAACTTTTTTTTTCTCTTTGAGAGTGACTTTATTATTGCAGCATACTCTAGCTGGCCCTGACTGACAGAGTAATGAAAGGGGAGCAGAGTTGTGTTTTGTTTTGCTTTTCTCTTTTTATTTTCTGCCCATATTTGTGATTGCTATTTCAAATAATAGAATGATAGAACCTTGATATGTACATTTACCAGTGCCCCACAATGAATGTAATCATTCTGTACTGCAAACATGCACTAACAAAAATTTTAAAAGATAGCTGGAGGTGGTGGTATACACCTGTAATCTTAGGACCTGGGAGGCTGAGGCAGGAGGATCACTGCAAGTTTGAGGCCAGCCTGAACTGCATAGTGAGACCCTGTCTCAAAAAACAAAACAAAAACCAACCAAAAAATATATGTTACAACCTTGAATGTCAAAGTTCTCTTGAGTGCAGGAGATTGTCCAGTCCTGAAAATGCTGCTTGAAGTAGGAATTACAAGTCAGAGTGGAGACATACACCTGTGATCTCAGCACTGGAGAGGATGAGGCAAGAGGGTTGCCACAAGTTTGAGGCCAGCCTGGGGAACACAGTGAGTTCAAGGCCAGCCTGGATTATACAGAGAGACCCTGTCTCAAACAAAGAAACAAATGAAGTAGGATTACAATTATGCAAACTATTGCAACGTATTTGAAAGTATAAGCAATACATAAGTATAATATACTTTCCACGTAACTTCCGGTAGTAATACTTATCCTACCAAAACTACCATCACTGCTCGGGCCACACGGGATCGTGAGAAGGATCAGTTAAGAAGAGAAGAACAGGCCTCATAGTTATGAAAACAATAACCTTAGTGGACTTGGGATGGTGAAGTCTAGATATAAAAGGTAAGAGAGACCTTGGAAATTTAGTCATTTAGTTATATGTCAAAAGATTTCCTAGGGGAAAATGAGCACCTTCTGATCACAATTAACAAAATATTTCCATGGCAGGATCCATCATCACTCTGGTCCTCAATGTTTGTACAAATGGTTCAGCTTATACGTTTGGTAATACAGGGCTCACTGACTAGTTTTTCTATTTTCTTCTCAACTACCGTTCTTCCTTATTCCCATCATCATGCTTAATATTGGTTCTACTGAGCAATTGCCCAATTTATTTTCTGTCCTTGACCAGTCACTGCCTTTTCCCGGGTCTCAGAGCCCTGTGCAGTGTTCACTGTGATTATAATCATTTAGATTTTGTTCACTGTTCTTGGAATCTATCAGTCTTTGTATCTCTGATTATTTCTTTAGGAAATGTTCCTGTAAGAGTAATTCCTGGGTAATAGATGTAAGAAATTCTGATGGCCACAACAGATAAAGCCCAGATACCAAAGGCTCAGCACAGTACGAGCTTATGTTCACATAGCTTCATGCGTGAATGTGTGATACATATATGGCCTTCAGTGAGGTCACTCTGGGACCCAGGTTTCTTCTGGCATGTTACTTTGCCTTCAGAGTCACTAAGGGAGAAGAAAGGGGAGAGGAGGTGCAGCTGCTGTTGCTTCTCATTGCTTTTGCTTTTTTCTTTTTGGAGACAGGGTCTGTTGTAGTCAGGGATTGCAAGGAGAACAATTACATACAGGACACATAATTTATAGTATTATTTATAATGGTCACCTAAGGAGTCAAATACAAAGAAAGTGCAGGAAATCTGTCCACAACGCTAAAGACCTAGAAAATCCGGGCAAGGACCTGGATCCCATGGCAATAACCTGCATGAGTTCAGCTGAAAACCTAGAGGTCACACAGTGACCCATGCAAATCTAACCCATGAATCTATGCTGGGAAAGTCCAAAGCTCAGCAGTGGAAGCTAGAAAGTCTGTGCCAGCAGGATGAAAGATCAGTGCTAGTAGGTTGAGGGTTCTGCACTGGAGCCAAGAAGTGACGCTCAAAATAAGGGCCAGGGCTCCCCTGAAAAATGCCACAGCCATCCTCAGTGACAACGAGATCCTGAGCTCCTCCAACCAGGAGAACAGCTGAGTTCCTATCAGGAAGCCAGCGTGACAAGCTTCTCCTGGAGATGAAACAGCACACATCTTCCCCTCCAGAGCCAGGAAGCAACGATCAAAGGACGGACCACAGCTCCCCCGAGGTGATCCACAGCCATTCTCAGCAACAAGATGTTGAGCTCCTCCAATAACAACAGTGGAGTTCATATCAGGGGCCAGCACACAAGCTCCTCCAGGACAACCAGTGGCTTTAAACAATAACACTTAGGACAACCTACAACACTATTCTTCCTCTCCAGGTCTCTGTTTTATGCTGGCAACAGTCCTCAGGTGGGCCATCCATACTCAGCACCACGATGATTGAGTTCAGCTGGTGTTTAAGTCGACCACCAGTTACTAATCCACTATGGAGTCTCACTATGTAGCCCAGGCTGGCCTTGAACCCATGGTAATCCTCCTGCCTCAGCCTCATGAGTGCTGGGATTACAGATGTACACCACCAAGCCCAGCTGTTATCTATTTATAAAGCTCTTTATAGCTGTTATTTATTTTACAATTTTATTTGTATTAGCCATTGTTTTTAAATGCAGGGTTTTACTGTGTAGCCCAAACTTGACTTGAACTTGCTCTGCAGCCCAAACTGGCCTTGAATTCTTGATCCACCTTCCCCAGTCTCCACCTGTGCTGTAGGTGCTCTGATTACAGACAGGCATCACTATGTCTGGCATGTAATTTAGAAAAATAGCAGCCAAATTAATTAAGTTTTGTCTTTATGACTTCTATTGCTTTTATATCTTATAAAATTTACATAGCTGGGTGTGGTAGTGCATACCCATGATCCCAACTACTTGAGAGGCTGAGGTAAAAGGATTACAAATTCAAGGTCAGGCTGGGCAGTTTAATAAGACCTCATCTCAAAATGTAAAAAAATTTTTTTTTCTTTAAAGGGATTGGGAATCTTGATCCGTGGTAGAACATTTGCCTAGCATGGGTAAACTCCTGGGTTTGATTTTTTAAAAATCAAATGTACACCTATGAATTCTATGAGAGTAGTTTTTCTTCTTTTTAAAATTGTTTCCTTTAAAAAATACTGACCCACTGGCATTTATGATGGGATATCTGTGCGAGGCAAGGAGCTAGCTTAGTCCTCTCCCCCCCGCAGCCAGTTCTATGTAGCAACTGTCACTAACTATACTTGCTCTTGGCACTTGGCTGAAGAGCCAACCTAGGATTGTGACATGGGATTTTGAGCTCCTCCAGCAGCTCTCTTTGGTCACACAAACATGAAGTCATTAACCATTTTCCTGCCTTTTTCTCTTTTTCACTTAGTGTTCCGCTTAGTGATAGCACATTTTTCTAAGCCCATTTGTACCCATTCTGTGGGGAAGTCCCAGCCACTGGTGTGTCACGCACTTGACCCAGACGGCCAAAATTCCACACTTATTCAATTCCCCTCCTCTTATCACTAGGCCTAAGGTGAATCACTTTGATTCTGTGGTTGTTTTTTTTCCTGCCCTGTGTATCTTTTCCCCCTTCAATTTTTACCCCACATCCTGGAGTCTTTCTTGATGGAAATTCCCAACCTCCTTCCTCTTCCTTTTAGGGAGTGAGAAGTAATTTTGCTGACTCATTTGGCCTCTGCTTTCCTACTGCCCAGGGGAGCCCCCTATGTCTGAGGCCTAAACAGATACTACCTGGCTTCCTAAGTCTTATCCACAAGGCCTACTCTTATGACCTCCTGGAACCAGCTACAAGGGTTGGACCTTGGAGGGTTTAGATTTTTCGGAATGTGTTCTGGTCTCCTGGTCAGCCTATAGTCTGACCCACTTAGTTCCACCTCTTTAATCTCTTTTCTCTATCTCTGTCTCTGTCTGTCTCTCTGTCTCTCTCTGTCTTTCTTTCTGTTGGTATGGGCTGTTGAGCCCAGGATCTCACACATGCTTAGCAGATGCTCCACTACTGAGCTACATCTCAGCCTGGTTCCATCTCTTGAAAGCGTAGACTTGGATCCTGCTTCTACTGGGCCCAGACAAGCTCTCCACAGCGCTGGAAGCACGAAGCCCTTCTACCCTAGGTCCTATGAACTCGTTTTAACCGTCAGAGGAGGGAGCACAGGGACTGAGAGTAGGCAGCACTGAGCAAGCACACTGCCACAGCGTCTCCAGGGTAGTAGGAGCTCACATGGCAGCGCAGTGCTGAGCAACACTCAGTGCCGTGGGGGGAGGAAATTCCCATCCAGAAAGCTGTTCTTGGACAGGAGTGGCCGCGAGCTCACTCTTGGTTCTGAGGCACCTCCTGAGAGGCCTGAAGACTGAGACCTTTGTCCCAGTAAATACCTCAGCAAACCTGTCTGTCTCTGGCCACCAGCAAGCATGTCTCAGAGAAGCAAGTGGTGAACAACCCATCAGCATCTTTCAGGGCTGGTGACTGAGGGACACCCCGTAAGGAGAGACCGAAAGTCACATCTGGGCCCAGGAGCGCTCTCTCTCTCTCTGTCTCTCTCTCTGTCTCTCTCTGTCTCTCTGTCTGTCTGTCTGTCTCTGTCTGTCTCTCTCTCTCTCTGTCTGTCTGTCTGTCTCTCTCTGTCTCTCTCTCTCTCAGAGCTTCTGAGACATCCAGCCCCACAGAGGCTCCAGCAGCTTCCTGCCTACCTGGTACTTCAGAAGCCCCCCACCCATTTCAGGATGCCCCGGGGGCAGACTTTTCTGGGGAGAGGGCCAGAGACCAGTTTCTTCGAGAGATTTGGGGCAGAGAGCCGCAGAGAAAGCTGCATGTCTGGAGGGGAAGCCAGAAAGGAAGGCCAAAGTTCTTTGAACTTCTCCCATCAAGCTGCCAGGAAAATTACAAAACACCATCAGACAGGGTCAGGATGTGCGGGGAGTGCCAGGAAGGCGTGGCCGCTTCAACGTTTCCTGATCTGACTGAGGTACGCGTGCGGTGTCTGGAGGGCACAGAAACTGGAGACGGGAAAGCCTCCTTGCTCCCCTGCTGCAGCCTCGATGACTGGAGGCTGTTCTGTTGTCCTGGGTCTGACAGTCAACAGGGCCAGAGGAAAGGAGGGGTGTGAGGAGCAAGTGCTCAGCCACATTTGGTAGCACACGCCTGTAATCCTGGCACTCTGGAAGGCTGAGGCAGGAGGGTTGCAAGCTTGAGCGCAGCCTGGGCAACTTAATGAGACCTTGTCTCAAAATGAGAAATGTTATAACGGATGGGAATGTAAGTCAGTGTGAAGGCCCTGGGTTCAATCCTTAGGAAGGGGAGGACAGCAGGAAGAGGAAGAGAAAGAGGAGGAAGAGGAGGAGGAGGAAGAGGAAGAAGGGCGCTTTTGCGGACAAGAGTGGTCAGTGGAGGCTCCCTGCCTCCCTGAGGGCAAGGGCGTTTGGGATCCTGGAGAGACGGTGCTGTTGTACGGTGGCCCAGAGGATAGGAAGGTCCCCTGGCAGGCAGCGGTCTCACAGAACCAGCTTGGACCCGGTGCGGAATGAATATGTGGCAGGGAAGGCAGGGGGAAGGAGACGCAAAAATTATTAAGACACGCTAGGTGCACGCACCACCTTCCTGTGATGAGTGGAATCATGTGCACTGTAAACATGTACTAATAAAAGGAAAAATTTTTTAAAAGGTGTATGTGGGCACTGTGTTTTAAAAAAAGTATGAGGAATTTTCAGACGGCTGTAACAGAATATTAACCATGGCAGAGCCCTCTGAGTGGCGGCCCGCAGGCTATGAAGTTATCCTATGGGAAGGCTCTGGCTCGAAGGGATGAAGCCGGACTATAAACTTGAAGGCTGGGGTGAAAATAAAAAATGGAAACAATCAGACTCTGAGGAGTCTTTTGGTATTTAAAAATATTGGGTAAGAGTGAAGACTTTCCATGAACAACACATTTTTAACTGTCAGACAGCCTGTCACATCTCTGAAACCATATAACAAAGGCGACAATTTTATGAGCCAAGCTATGCATAGCACATTTTATGTTCTTAAATGACCCAAGTGATTTTTGTAGGCCCTTCAAGGGCACTAAAAATGTAAGTATTATAAAAAAGAAAGAATTGCTTGTATTTCTATTTCTCCACCAACTATCAATAAGACCCCCCCCCCCCGTTCAATTGCATCTCTGGGCTCACCAGCTAGTGTTGATTTTGATAGTATGGGGACCATGACTCCCTGGGGTTGTTAGAGTCTGTGTCATTTGAGGGTCACCCCTTTCCCCTACCCCTCAAACCCAGCCTACTTTCAGACAGTCAATCAATGCACATGTCAAACTTCCCCTGAGGACAGAGGAAAGAGATCAGAGCTCAGAGCTTGAGGGAAAGCTGCAGGTCAGCTCCCTGGGTGTTTCAGGGTCTCTCCTGCTCTCTCAAGGTAATGGGGTACAGCTGCCTGATGGGAGGAGATGCACCCCTCCTTACAGTTCTGAAGAGCAGGACAGCCAGGCCAGGACCCCTGGTGCCAGCAGTCGCCTGTCCTGAGTGTCCCCTTCACCTGTGGCCTTTACTCAGAAAGCAGAGGCTGGCTGTCGCTCTGTGTGTGGACGTTCTCATCCTTTAGCACGGTCTTCTGGGCCTCTTAGAGGACAGATGTGCTGACCCTTGCCTAGTGTATAGAGTCTGCGCAGTGAGATAACCCGTCTCCCTGATGTCAAGGCCTGCGCTGCGAGACTGAGACCAGGGGTCTCCTCAGAAACCAGTGCTGTGGAGGTGCATGCACAGACGAAGAGCTGAGGCGCTTCCACACAGGTGCTGGGACTGCATTAACTCCAGATGTCCCCTGCAGCTCAGCCACCAGAGCCACCTCTCCCCAGAGAGACGCCCTTCACTGGCTCCCTGCCATCCCTCCCCAGTCCCTCTTCGAGTGTGCTGCTGAAACAGTACAGAGCCTGGTGGCCAAGCAGGCCTTGTGAGGGACAGTGGGAGACCCAGGCCTCAGTCTGGAGACCAGCGGGAAAGGTTGCTCCACCTGTTCTTGCAAACAGACCCTGCAGGCCCAGAGTGGCTCCAGGCAGCTGCGGGCAGGTGGAGGCCTGATGAGGGACAAGCCACTGTGAATGACCAAAAGTCAGGGTCCAGGGTCTGGGGGCCGACAGGCGCCTCCTGTGGAGATAGAATGTGGGAGAGAGCGCACTCAGGACTGGCCTCCTGCCCTCCCAGCCAGGGTGACTGGATCTGCCAGCTGTGGGGCCTGTCTGTACCAACTCTGCCCTGGCTCTGTCTAGTCATAATCGATGCTGGCTCCAGGCCAGGCCCCCTGCCAGCTCTGGTCACACTCGGCTAACTCGAGAGGCCCAGCCCATTAACTCCTTGCCAAGGCCCATTGTCTGGGTCCTTGCCCGGTGGTTTATTTACTCCAGTGCAGGACTGGCTGGGGCTGGGAGGTGGCAGGCAGGCCAGCAGGGCAGTGGGGTGGAGGGAGGGAGGCTGAGGCTGAGAGCAGGCGGACAGACGTTTCCAGAACCTGAGGGCAGGGCATGTTGCTGAGGGCTTTTTGTTTTTTGTTTTAGTTGCATCGAGGGCAGCTCAACTCCAGGCGCCTGCTGCGCCCGAGGAGTCAGACGTGCACTGTAGACAGGAGACCCTTAGCTCCCCAGCCACCTTTAAATCCCCCGACAGAAGCTTGCACATTCTACACCCTCTTGTATATTTTAAATAGGCACTTAAAAGTTTTCATTGCCAAGTGTAAACAATTCCAGAGGATATCTTTTTTTTTTTTAGCATTTTATGAATGTGCTGTTATGATATATTGTAGTCATATATAATAATAAAAATCCAAAGAAAAATTAATAGTAACATTTAATATGAAATTTGATATCTTTCTTTTAAATAGCCAATAATATCTAAATATGAGAGCAATTATATATTCTTCATTATATATTTTTTAAAAATTGGGCAGCTGGGAGCAATGATGCATGCCTGCAGTCCTAGAGAACCCAGAAGCTGAAGCAGAAGGACTGCTTTGAAACCTAGGTCGGCATGGGCAGTTTAGAGAGACCCTGTCTCAACATAAAAAAATTAAAAAGGGATGGGGATATAGCCTAGTACACAGATCCTGGGTACAAGCCCAATACCAGAAGAAAAAAAGAGAGGAAGAAAGCAAGAAAGAGAGGAGAGGAGAGGAGAAGAAAGAAGAGGAGAGGAGAGGAACAAATTGGACATGGTGCTACATTCATGTAATCTCAACTATCCAGGAGGCTGAGGCAGGAGGATTGCAGATTCAAGGCTCACAATCAAAACTGAGGAACTCCTGCTCATTCGCAGAAGATTTTAATATCTGGCCTAAGGTCTTCCTCCACCTGCTTCCGCTTTTATTATTTTTAAAGATGTTAATATTCATTCATTCTTACAGTTCTTAGAGTTGAGGTTTAAGTAATAAAACGGAAAGAAACTGTTTTGGCGGCCAGGAGCTTGCACTGTGATGTGAGCTCGAGTCCTACATGAGGCATGGCGGGGCAGAGATGCTGTGGAAGGAAAAAAGATGAAAGAGGGGGCCGTGGCAGGGTGGGGAGCTCCTTTAGAGATGGTGGTCAGGAAAGGCTCATCAGTGATCTACCGTCTGTGCCCACCCAACACCTAACCCACTGCTCCCCACTCCCCTGCCAGCTTGGCATTTCCAGCCCTCCCACTCTGTGACCAACACTTCCTGTGTTCTGGCTCTTTTTTTTTTTTTTTTTTTTGTAGTGCTATGCAAGTGCTGTGCCACACTCTGCCGCTGAGCTACCCGCCCAGCCTGACTCGCCCCTTTCACTGTCCATCAGCCCCTTTACCCCGTCTATAGCTCGGTCATGTAGCCGGTGACCTCATCACACGTGCATGCACACCAGCCCTCTCTCTACTCTTTGCCCCTTTCTCTCGTGAGGACTTTCCTGGGAGCCTGTACCCAACACCAGGCCTGCTCCGTGCCTGCACCCAGGCCTGGAACATCTCACATTTCTGATCACAGGCCTCGAGTGGGCACTCAGCTTGTCCTGAGACCTGATTTTGTTTCTCTGCTAAGTCCACCATCCTGCCCTCCAATGAGTGTCTCACAGCTTCTCTGTCATGGTTAGAGATTAATCAGTGGATTAATCTCAGTGAACTGTGCTGTTCAGAGCAGGGGCCTGGTCAGAAGAGACCATTCACTGGGGACATGACCTGGAGGGTGCATTCTTGTCCCTGGCTCCTCCCTTTTCTCTCTGCTTTCTGGTTGCCATGGGTTGAGCACCTTTTCCCTCTGCCATCCCTCTCTGCCATCTTGTTTCTGCTTTGGAGTTAGCTGACCACGGACTGAAACCGTGAGCCAAAGTAAACCTCTTCTCCTTTAAGTCAAGGATGTCAGGAATTTTGTGCCGGCAGTGATAAAGTGACTGAGAGACACTGTTCCTCACCATCTCCCCACTGTTCCTTGCTGCTGGCTAAGTTTTCTTATTTTTCTGTTGAGAAAATAGGTAAGAACAGCCGCCTTCTCACCCTCCGCTCTCCCAGGTGCCTGCATCTGTGCCCCAGCTGCCACCCTCCTTCCCCATGACAGTTAGGCACACAGTGGCCTCTCCTCGCATCCCAGCCAACCCCTGTGTGTGTGCTCCCCGCTCCAACCCCTTTTGCTTCTCCTTGGTTTGTGGTAGTAGGGGTTGTGTCTAGGGCCTTCACATTGAGCTGCGATCCCAGCCCTTTAAAAAACTTTTTTAAATTTTGAGTCAAGATCTTACTAAATTACCAAGGCTGGGCTTGAGCTTGTGCCCTCTTATCCAGCTTCCCAGAGTTCTGATATTGCAGGCATAGGCCACCATGTCTGGTTCTCTCATCTGAAGGGCAAACTGTTCCTGACCCCATGCTTTCTTCAGCTCCCACCCTGCGCCGGGCGTCCCTCAGCATCCTGGCTGTGTTCCTTCTAATCTGCTCCAGCCAAGCTGCTGTTCTCTCCACCACGTTTAAATCACACCTGTCCGAGTCACCAGTGAGCTCTGCGCTGGCTCCGGTGGCGAAGGTCCTCGGTTTCCTGCGCCCACAGCCTCAGTGTCTCCACAGCACTTGCTCCTGCAGGACTCCACACAGGCTGCTGCCCTGTCTGCCTGGCAGCCCTCCCCAGCCTTCCCCGGTCCTCCTCTGGATCTTTAAACACGAGTGAATGGAGTGTGAATTCCTTCCTTCCTTTTTTTTATTTGAACTCAGGGCCTGGCACACACTAGGCAAGGAAAATTGTGCTACCACTGAGTTATGTCCTCAGTCTTTCTTGTCTTTTTCTTTCTCTTCTTTCTTTCCTTCTTTCTTTTTCTTTTTTTCTTTCATTGTGAAGCAGACCCTTGCTAAGTTGCCCAGACTGGCCTAGAATTTACAATCCTCCTGCCTCAGCGTCCCAAATAACTGGGATTCCAGACATGTCCCACTGCCCCCAGCTGGACATCGCTCTTATTTACAACCTCTCCCTGGTTAGCTTTCATGTAGGCCTCTGCCTTTAAATTCCATTTAGAGGCTGGAATCTTGGAGAAACAACATGGGAGAGAGTAGAGAATGAAACAGTGATGGCCTCTGTCACCCCTGCCCTGCTCTGCCCCGATGTGTAGCATTGTTGTTGAATAATCCGCCATGTCCAGTAAAATGGTGTCATACACAGGGTCTCCCCAAAGCAGAGTCTGACCCGAAGACTTGAGCATGAGCAGTGTATCTGGGAGCCAGGAGAGGAGATGTGAGACCAGGAGAGGAGAGCACCAAATGTGATGGTGTTGTGAGAAGCCGGCCACCTCTGGGTGACTGTGGTGCGGCCTCTGAGAGCCACATGGACTATGCCTCGGAACCCACCCAGAGAAGGACACTCAGCCCTGACTCCTGTTGTGGTCCCCCATGGAGTGTTAGCTCACCTGCACTTGTGGGAGGCTCCTGGGTCAATCAAATATCCCCTCTCTGCAGGGCCAGGAGTGAGAGACATCAGTAGAGGCACCATGGGGCCAGTGTCATATGACGGTTGGGAAGACTTGGGCAGCACAGATCCCTGCTGCTGTGGCTGGAACCAGAAAGTTGAAGTTGAGGGCATTTGGAGGGCCCAGCTTACGTGGGATATCTCATAGGATGGTTGAAAGCATGTCCCTCTACACGTGGGGACCAGCCTGGGCCCCAGGCTCGTGGACATCTTGGAGGCAGATGGTATTCAGAGCAGAGCTGATTCCCGTGCCCAAATCTTCCTGCAGTCTTGTCCACTGCAGTGCAGTGACCTGGATTCATCTTCCTTTCCCACCTGGGGTATCCGGTTCATTATCAAACTCTGACTTCAAAATGCACCCCACTCCGACCTCCTCAGCAGCTTCTATCAGGAAGCCATCTGCCTGGACCAACACCCCACCAGCCCTTGCCTGACCCCTCCGTGGAGTTCATTCTCCCATCACGGCCTGAGTGACTAAACTTCCAACAGCTTCCCATTATATTTTCCTACACTGTCATGACTTTCATACTATATAATGTACCCATCTAAAGTAAATATATAGCTCACTGATTTGGGGGGGGGATATATTTAAAGGGTGTGCAAACCTCATCACAATCAACTTTAGGACATTTTCCTCATCCCCCCCAAAGCAACCCAGTTTCCATCATTCACATTTCCCAGCCCACTCGGAAGTCTCTCCCCACTCCCACTCCCACCCTCAACCCTAGGCAACTACTATTGCTTTCTGCCCTTGGATTTGCCCATGTTGGGTGTCCCACCCAGATGGAATCACGTAATATGTGGCCTTGAGACTGTCCCTGAAACACAGTCCATGTTCCTTGCCCCGTGGCCCTCCCTAATCCAGTACTCACTTGAGCTTTGCTGACTCCTTTTCTTCTGTCCACCTTAGAGCTTTGTCCCCCTCATGCCTCTGCCCAGACCTCTCCTTCCCAGGTCTGAGGAAGGGTGGCACCTTGTCCTATCAGTGCCCAGAGGGACTTCCTCTCCCTGCCCCCGACCCTACCCTTTACATTGGAAACCCTTACTGGTTGGGGCACTTCCTTTTTCACTGTCTTTCTCCTTATTTAAAACTCCCCAAGAGCGAGCCTTTTGTCCTATTCATTTTGGGCACACAGCTGGAACTCGGCATCTGCCACACGAACGAACGAGGAGATAACTGGAAGTCTTTGACTTCTGGTTGGAGAGTTTTCACCATCCCTCCAGCCCAAAAATAGCACGAGAGCATGTCAGTTTTCTTCCCTGGGTCTGATGAAAACCTACTATGTTGTATAGTTGACATTCACTTTCTTTTTTTTTGCTGGGTATTGTGATCTTCAATTTTTTTTTTTTTTTGAGACAGGGTCTTGACCCATATTTCAAGCTTACCTCCAACTTGTAATCTTTCTGCCTCAGCCTCCTGCATCCTGGGATTGTAAGTTTGCGATGCTGTGCCTGGCTGGATTTGCACTTTTTGTACCATGCTGCTGTATTCTGAACATCTGTACCCTCTCTGCAAAGTTGTATGTTGAAATCCTTACATCAGAGGTGACTATTTGGAGCTGGGACTCTCAGGAGGTGACCAGCTTATGAAGGCAAAGCCCTCATGCGTGGCATTTGTGTCCTGTAAAAGGGTACCTCCACCATCTAGGGATATAGCAAGATTCAGGAAATAGGCCCCAGGAGAGACCACCCTGCCGTGCCTTCATCTCGGGCTTTCCGGCCTCCAGAATCATGAGGAATTTAGACGTCACCCACCTTTGCTACTCTGATAGAGCAGCCCAGTGGGCTAACACCCAGCCTCACCCTCTTCCCCTTACAACTGAGCTCTTTTCCCTCAGGCTTCCCTCACAGATTCTCCTCCCGGAATCTCTTGCTCCTGGAGGAAGATACTCCATTTGCCAGTGTGAGAGCTGCTGCTCCAAACACAATTAAATGCCATGGCCTTAAGATT